>JANSTT010000985.1:0-35335 GCA_026745375.1 Platyura marginata
AAATATCATCATTAATTTGTTAAAACCGCGACCAATTTATTTTTAAGACAACGGCAAAGATTTAATACTTTATCAGAAATACAAACATACCAATATATCATTACAGGCATTACGAAAAACCCATAAATTTAATATAAGTTTAAATTAGGACTTAATTTAAATAAATCATTTGTCACAAAAAGTTTTAAGTGAGATTAGCCAAAAGGTATGTAGATTCATTAATTATAAGTTTAAAATAGTTCCAAAAGAAAAGCGAGAATCAACAATTTTGAATCATCGTACCTATTGATTTATATAAAATATTTCTGGTAAAATATGCGGGCTTTGTACTCATGTAGATTTCTTATTTGTAGATGTCTTCGTAATTTGGTTGTATATAAAAGATAATAATATTAAAATAAACCTCTTGGAAAATTTTAAAATAAGAAAAAAAAAATGGTTAGACAAATGTGACGTTTTGTTGTTCCGTTCAATCTATGTTTAATCCACTGAGATGAACTTGAAGGCTGAAAATTATTTAGTGGTGTTCAGATGGTTTTAGATGTTCGAATAATTTTTAACAGTATTTTGTATTTTAAATTTTATTAATTATTTAAATAAATTTTATATTAAAAAAAAAAAAAAAAAAACAGAACCACATTACACGATATTCAACGGGGTTTAATGAAATAACTCCCCTATGATCCACAATTTTGCTGGTTTTATCGAAAACCTTTTAGTTTAATCTTGTTCGTTTTAAATTTAATTAAATTGCGTAAAATTCGTTATTAAAAGGTGGGGGGCCTGTATAAAGGTAGTTACTAATTAACAGTGGCGACGCATAAACATTTTTTTTGGTCTCCAAAAATTGTTCAAAATTTTAGTTATGGTTTTTTGGTTTTATGTTTGATGTTTCAACCGGAATAGTCATCATACTGTCAATATTGACGTGGGTTTGGTTTTTTTATATATACATATGCAGTAATTGATTTTTTATAAATCATCTGCACTGTGGTCCATTGCATATCTTTTTTTTACACAGTTGTAGTTGCAAAAAATCGCTTCAAATTTTGATCTCACATAAAGCAATACAAATAACAGTTGGAAATGTTGCGAGCGAAGCAATCAAAAATTTATTGAATTTTCATTTAAATAAATACGAAAATGATGATTTTTTTAAAAGCTTCAAAATGGGTAGTACTTAGACAATCAGATAGGCCTTCGGCAATACATTAGATACGTGCTTGAATGGCTAAATGCCGCGTAGTCGTGGTGTAGGAGATTTTTTAAATAAATGCGTAGACGCTAAAAATTCGTACAAAAAAAATACCGCGTTATTGGTAAAATGTACTCAATATTTCGACCGTGTTATACAAGGCCTGCCTACTAGTTGTACTTTTTCGAATTGACTTATTTTTTTTCCTATCAAAAATGATGCAAGATCCACATATTTAAGAAGATGCATAATGCATCACAAATGGGATTCCCACATAAACAGACCACAAAATTTTAATTGTTAACTTTGGTATGACATTTTAAAAACATCTCGCTCTCTCTTATTTGAAAATGCATTGAAAATGTCACACACAAAAACGGACCAATCTGTCACACACAAAATACCATTCATCTTTTTTATACGTAATGAAGAACATGTTACACATTTCTTCGTTTTCGCAAGTTATTGCCCTTTTGTAATAAATGCATTTATATATGATGTGTGTTTCGTACAAAAATTAAATCAATCTAGTTTTTGTGTCCACGAAAATTATATTATAAGTAGCAGTTAAAAAGGTATTGGTTGAATATTTAGGTTTTTTTTTTTTTTAAATACGAAGCAAAATACGAAGTAAAACAAAATATGTGAAGATTAAAAACTGTATATATGTACATAGGTAGACCTTTCCTTCAATATAAATGTGGATGAATGATCTGACGAACTGACGACATATTTATGATCAAAATAAGCCAAATAATATTAAAAAACGAAATCTGATTTTTTGGATAATAATAGCCCATCGGCTCCATCGCAAAAAAAAAAAAAAAATGATTGCAAATTCTTTTCCATTTAATGTCAGATAATTGCTGTCACCTTGCAACAAAAAAAAAAAAATTATATGGAAGTCGTTGAGTTTAACGTTAAGCTGGGGATATTTAATTTTAAGCGTTTTGTGGTTTTTTTGGTTTTTTTTTTTTTTTGCTTTTGTTTTTGGTGTTTGCTTGCTTTATAAAACATGTTCGCAAAAGACCAAAGACATTGTATATATATTGAATCTCTTTTAATACCTTATCAATCATTTCTTTTTAAGGTCCACCAAAAATTGTTTTTAATAAGAAGGGACCACATTTTTGCATGTACATGGTATGTTCATGTTCATACATATATACAATATGTATAATGTAATCTTTAAAGAGGGTCGAATTGGTAATACAAAAATGTCGGCTCTTCTATATATAATTAATTTATAATTCATTAATAAAATACTAATTTTGACCTCAAGAAGTGAAATATGTTTTATTAACCCATTAATGCCAAAATTATTTAACCTGTCTATTTATTAACGTTTTCTTATCACAAGGGGCATCTACAATAGATCTTTTAGATCTCAGTGATGAAGGGTCAATAGCCCTAGAGCCCCCTCCTAACCTAACTTAACCTAACCTTTCTATAAGAGGGTGTCGTGATTTGAGAACAATGGCCAGATCCACAAAACTTTACTGAGAAAAACTCAGACAGCAAGTTACACCCTAAGCAACGATTTAACACTGAAATATAGAAGAAAACTTAAATTGGTCACGTGTTAAATGGAAAACGTTTTAAAAACGTTATAATAACAGCACAATTTCAACCAGAATATTTTAATTTCTATAAATTAAAAAACCGTTGCATAATCAACCATTATTTAACGTTGAGTTAATTTAAGTTTAAATAGAGTTTACAACGTTAACCTTACATGTTGCATGGTTAAATATTAACTATTTTTAAACCATAATTACAATTCTTTGCAAAGAAACGTTGTAAAAACCGTAGCAGGACGTTTATATAACCTCATTACAACTCTATTAAAAACAGTTTCTATAACGTGGCAAGAACAACTTAAGTTTAAAAAAAAAACTGTCCAAACCCAGTTGTAACAAGGTTGGTGAAAAGTATTATTAACGTCATTAGAACTATTTTTACTTTATGCTATTTTTAACTAGAGTTGTACAACCGTTGTATTACCGGTTTTAAAGTACAAAGTGCTACTTGTACTCGCGTAACCACACTGGACACTAATGAGTTATTTGCTGACCTACCCTCGGATTCTGGTTCTTTATGACTAGTCATACGAGTGACTGTCATTTGTGGGTGCTGAATTCAACCTCAAATTTTGTTTATTCAAATAAAACAAAATGCTTACTCATTTCATCCCAAAATTTTATAAAAAAAATATTTTATATCTTAATCTTTCCTTCCCCCTTAATACCTGTCTGGAATGTGATAATATAATCTCGAATTATCATGTGTTGCCCGCAAAAAGAATTAACTTGGTAGCATCTTCTCCTCATTATACAAGTCTGTGGAATTCAGTAGCCGCTAAAGTATTGACGGGGTCCGATTAAAACTCACAAACAACATCTGTAGGCAGTTTTGAGTTCAATTAAAATTGTTGATTGCAACAAAAGGACTACGTTATATCATGTAAGAGACGTTTTTTTTATCAGTTTTTTTTTTGTTTTTTTTGTTTTTTTCGTGTTTGGTTAACAATGTTTATGATAATCTGTTGATATTTTGTTTAATTCTAAAAAATGTAATAAAAAGTAATTTTATATAATTAAAAAACAAAATTTGAATTTTAGCTAAGTTTAGGGCGGCCCAAAGTACTAATTTTAATTTTTATGCAGAAGATTATACCAACATACTATTTATTTCAGTGAATAAGGCAAAAATCATTGGAACAATATTTTGACACTTTTGCAAGAAACGGATTCGAATAAAAATTCCATAAGTTGTCGAAATTTTGTCAAAAATTGTTTTTTTTTTGTTTTGTCAACAACACGCGATAATTCAAGAACACGTTTAGAGCTAGAGACTTGAAATTTTGAGAGTAGATTTTTTTATGTGCACGCAGCACATTATATAGTTTTTTAATTACATATAGTAGTTTAACCTCCATATATAGTAGAATCTCGAAAGCTCGAACGCTCGAAAACCTTGAAAAGTCGAACACAATTTTACTTATTATTTTATGTATATTATTTATTTATTTCTAGTCTGTGTTTGTTATTTGTCAAAAGGTCCTAATAAAAATGGGTTTTTTATGAAATCTGTTCATTTAGAATATTTGACACTATCTGGCAACACTATTTTATTAAATTTCACCAAAAAAAATATGTGTTTTTTCGCCCCTATCACATATAAACTGCCCCTATCACATATCTCTTCGTTTTTTTTTCTCTCCGGAAAAATTTGAAAAATGAGAGTTAGGGCCTTTTGACAAATGACCATCGATATGTAACGTACAAATGCATATTGTATAATATTTAAAAAAAAAAACACAAACTAAGATAAAATAATAAATATAATTAAAACTCGTTCACCTTTTCGAGGTTTTCCCGGTTTTCGAGCGTCTACTGTAGTTAGACAATTGGCTTTGTGTCCGTTGATTTAATTATAAATAAATTTCATTATTTTATTATTTTTTATAAAATAATATTCGAATTTGGAATTCTTAAATACTCCTTCTTAATTTAATTTCTTTTTCCGCTCCATAAACTTCGATTGATTAATTGCAATTTAAAAACTATTTATGCAGGTATGCACATACCTAGTCTCAAATATACAAAATTATTATTGTAAGGGAATGGTCTCACAACAAAAAAAACAAAAAACAAAACAAAACAAAAACATTTTGCTTGTGAATCGAGTCAATTAATCTGTGATGCATTTCCTCCCTCATTGAAATGAACTCAACCGACCCTTATTATAACGTAACCAATTGTCTCTTAAACTCTTTTTTTAGGGAAGCAAATATAAAAGCATGTTGCATTTATATGTATAAAATAGGATAGAATATATTTATTCATAACTATATGTATGTATATAGCTATATATATATATATATATATATATATATATATATGTATATATGTGTGTAAAAGGGTATAATACAAAATTTATCCGTTACGTACCTCGTAACAACCTCTACGTATAATAAAGAAAAGTCCAATGAAATTTGTTTGTATGTTGTACACAGGTGCAAAGTGCAGGAAATGATAAAAGCATTTACATGTGCATTGTTTTGTATTGTTTTTATTGTTATTATCGTGTTAAGCTTAAATGTTTAGTCTAATAGAACAGAGTCTATTTCGTTTTTCGTTTTTTTTTTTTTGTAGCTAAGTCACGAACTGAAACATTTTTTTTCAATTTTTTAACAATTAAAGCCAGAAACAAGATTTCATAAAAATACATAATGATAATCTCCTTTTGAGTCCTTTTGAGATCCTTAAGAAACACTTAAACGAAAAAAAATGGAAATGGAAATGGAATCTCCGGTGGACACCCGCACAGAAAGAAATAAATTTACTAAGAATTGAACTAAATTGAGAATAGAATATCTGGTAAACAGTATTTTCTGATTCCCTATTTTCGATTTTGAGCGTTTTTATTTTCAAAATTTCTATCCTGCAATGCCTGATTCAAGCAAACAGCGATAAGTGTTATAATGTTGCTATAATCAAGGTATTAATATCTTCAATTATCCGTTTATTACGAAATTTTACGAACATCAATCGTAATTTTTGTCCATAAATCAATCATAAATTTTTTTTTTAAATATTTGTCCAATGAATTACCCCTGATTTTTCCAGCGTACCTCTGAAATACCAAAATGATCGAATTTGTTCAGCTGTGAGTGTCATAACGACATTAATCCGATACCGTTGATGAAGAGAAAATTGCAGCTATGGTAAATCGTAAATAGGGTGCCGAATTGCGTCTCAAAACATCTCCAGAAACCTCTCAGATACCGATATGATCGAATTTGTTCAGCAAGTGAGTAATAAAACGACATTGGTCCGATATTGTTGATGAAGAGAAAATTTCGCCTAAGGTAAATCGTGCATAGGGTGCAAAAATTGCATACCAAAACAGTCCTAGAACTCAAGTACTTATACTGTGACTAACTGAGTCATTTTTCTTCTTTTTTTTTTAATACACCATCAATTTCCTTTTTGTCGAAGTCGAAATATTTCTAATTACATTTTGTCATGACAAATTTTTGCAATAAAATCGAACATCGAACAATAATATTAATAGATATGGAAGCAACACGTGTTTTAGCTATTGCATTAAAATCTGGTCATATTGAACGCATAACAAGATTATTCACCTAAACTACTTATTACTATTTCTAGATATAAGTAATCAAATGCTCATGAATGATGTAGTCGTAAATAATTTCTTTTTTTTGTGTATGTGTGTGTGTGGATATTTTCTATTTGAATGAATAATTCCCATATTTTTTGCATTATATACTTAGAGATTACTTAATTGTGTAGAAAATGTTATATCTTGAATTTTTTTTTTTGCATCATCCGGAATCTCAACTGGGGAAAATAAGTACCCAATATGTATATATGGTATGGTACATTTGTCTATGTATGTATGTATGCATATGCGTATACATAAGATTCAACTAAAGGCAGATAGTGGTAGATTCTTCAACTCAACTTATCTCTGTATATCCAGTTCCGCTATGGAATGATTATAATAAATGGTTATTTTAACAAATTGTTTTGGTAGATAATACATTTGTGTATCTCAGTATATTAAAATATTAAAGGTCATTCTACGACGGTATATGATTATGTATATCCCTTTAGATAAGTTGGCTGGGAGTAATGTTCCTTTATCGTTTGTTTATGTCGGCGATGTTGTGGAACAAAATTATTTAAATATGTCGTCGATCGATACCTGAACTTAGGCCGAAAAGTTTTTGTTTAAGTATCATATTTTTGTGGACGAACGAATTGGAAAAGTTGCCAGGAAAAAATTAGAAATTGAAAAATTTGAAGATTACATTGCTAATCTATACTAGCAACTTGGTATTGTATTGTGTAAAATTATGGATTTATCGACAGGGTTGTTCAAGTAACAAATGATCGATAAAATATCTAATTTCTTACTGGTAACAAATGTAAATGTTACACGATCAAAATCAAGTTACATTTGTTACATGTATTTGTTACCGAAATTGGTATTTATTTTTCAACCAAATTGTTGTCGTCAATTCGCCATTCTATTCCTTCTATTTCTAAATATTTCGGAAGAATTCTTAGTTTGCTACATTTGTTACATTTGTTCCATTTATTACCAATATTTGGTAACAAATTCGAAAAAAATGTGTTACTTTAGCAATTTTGCGTATCAGTGCTATTAAGCTTTTATGCTTTTAAATGCTCTTAGAAATATTTGTAGCCGTTTGGTGAAGAAATACTTAATAAATAAATTTTAGCAAAAAATGACTAGTTTGAGTAATCTACGGCAAATACTTCCTCATACTCATTGAACTAAATCAATCACTGATTATTGCATTTCCGATAATAGATTAGTAATAATAGTCTCAAATGGATATTTGCCCTTATGGTAGTACATAACCTGTAAAAATCTGTTCCAATAACCACAAAAAATAAAAAAAATTTTTTTGCTATTCAAGTCAAAGGTCGTTAGATATACCAATGATAGTACATTCCTCCTAAGATCTAGTAATCAACATTAAGACGTCATTTATTCAATTTGATCTGATCTATTTATTAGTAGAATTTCTTTGGATCACATTGAGAAAAACAATAAATAACTTGACTTATTTCAATTCAATATAAAGTCGACGAATATTGACACGTAATTTTTAAATAACTTCCATTCAATCAATCACTCACTCCAATAACAGTTGACAATTTATTACTAATATTCTACATGATGGAGACAACATTATATACCGAACTTTCGTCGCGATGTACTTTTCTTTTTGTTGAGTACCGACTCTAAAAATCCAAATTGAAAATTTAAGCTTAAAATTACGAAATCAATAAATTGAGTAAAAAATTTAATTTAAAAAAAAAAAAAATATCAATTCAAAATACGACAAACTTACTTCGGTAAATTTTTAGTACATTTTTTTTATAATTCCGCTTAAATATCATGAAAATATGCAATTAGCCTGTAATCTGGTTTATTCCTCAGTTGATTCATATGGATTTAAAAAAAAAAAACCAGTTCTGCATTAAAGGATTACCAACCTTTCCCTAATCCCTAAAATAAAAGCCATGATGTTGCATTACCATAGTATCAAATATAAAGCGTATATACGTATCCATATGATTATATATGTATATTAGGGTGATCCAAAAAAAAAATTCAAATGTCAAATACAAAATGCATACCCTCCAATAAGTTTTATTTTATAATAAAAAAAAATCTATCAAAAATTCTCATCGATTAAGCTTTAGGGGTCGTTTCTTTCTTAGGAATATGCAGAGATTTTTGATAATTTTGACGAAATACGCTAAGCAGTGCCGTTCTTGATTCAGGTAGTGACGCTAAACTGGTAATGACAATTACAACGTTTTAAAGGATCTTAAAATAAAAGAAAAAATGTAAAATAAAAACAAACCAGTTTTGACACTAAACAGTATTATTTTTGATCATGTATAACACACGCAAACATACAAATTATGTAAATATGATGTCGGAAACTTTTATGTAAAATTGAATTTCCAGCAATCGTGTTAAATTAAATTTTTGATAAAACTAATAAACAAGTGGAACTGCGCGACCCCTGAAGCTTAATCAATCAGACTAAAAATTTTTTGCAGATTTTTTTTATCATAAAATAAAACTTATTCGAAGGTAAAACGTATTTGAACTTGAACAGTTTAATTTTCTCATGTAATTTTGGACCACCCTAATATATATGTATGTATTGTATATAAGTATATAATTTTCTAAATCTAATTTTTGCTATCGTTTCATACATAATCAGTGCGATTTATGAAATTTTTATTGTTGGCTGGCCATATAAGTTTTCATCGCTGCGTTGCACTATTTCTTCCAAACGTGAAATTCAAACGTCAAATTTGTTTATGATAATCTTTCAGGGCGCTTTCCATATTATTATAAATAATAAATAAGACACAAAAAATTAAAAATTGAAAAAAAACACCAAAAAAAATTTTAAATGACATGCACAAAATACACTGCCACCTACATATGTGCAAATGGCAAAGTTGATCATTTGTGGGTACATATTTTATTTCCTGTTCATTAGAGGTTTAAACGCAAAAGTGAACGTGAACTCCAGTATTCTACCATGGATTTTCTGAGCGTTTGTTCACGATGATGTTTCGCAGTGAAAATATTCAGTATTTCATGTCAAGTTCACGTTTGCCGGAGTTCTAAATCGGGCTTTATGTGGAAATAAATAAAAATGGTTATTTATAGTCAAAATTATTGCAGTTAGTGAAATATTTGTGTATATTATTGGTCGCGATACTTTTTGCCCTTTATTTTAAACATTTCGATAAGTACCAATGACCAGGTTCAGTCAATATGTTTGGTGAAATAAATTAAAAATCATTAAAAATTATGAAAAAAGTTTAACAAAATTTTAATGGATGGGTATGGGTAGTATTGTTTCCAAATAATTCACACGGGCAGAAAGAACCCCAATTCATGGCAAATTCAATTGCACCCCAACAATAAAAATTTCGTGAATCGCACTGATTATCTACAATACAAATAGATACATACAACTTAGAAACGCAATAATAAAAAAAATAAATTCTTTTATACATCCATACATAAGGTGCACATGTACTAACATACACACACAAATACATACTACATATGCACATGATAATCCAAATTGTGTCTCCCTTCATATTGTATAATATTAACTAAATCTACCTTAAAAACATAAATAAACATCCGCAAAAAAACCATTATTATTTTACTGTTTTTAATGCAATTCGACATACTCGAATGGGTTTTCGTATTAAAAAAGGGGTAGCAAATGCCATTATGTTCGAAACCATGTTAGACACTAATTCAAGTCGGAAATAGAATTTTTTTTTTCTGTGTCCAAGATACAGAATTTTAATTTTTTGTATGGCAAATGGTCATACATGGACGGGTATCAATATTTAATCTAATTTGGTTTTTGGGAAGTTATTAGGCAATTATTATTATTTTAGTTAGTAATTTTTTTTTTCTCACTCTAATTTTGGATTCTTTTTTTTATAAGAATTAAATGATCAATTTTGTTGGTTTAAATCTGAATTATGTGCCATAATTGCGAAATAAAAGTTAGAAGTTGAGAAAGAAACGGAAATGTTTTGTTTTAAGGATACAAAAAAAAGGACTACTTACAATATTATTTTAAAATTTCTATAAGTCGAGTACTAACTTAAATCAATTTTTTTCCTACTTATGTCCTATGAGTTCAATAAATTTTCTTTGTTAAAGGATGAACATAAATTTTTCCCTCTGGTGCTTCAAAAATTTATCAGAAAAAAAAATATTTGTCCAACTATCGATCGTTAGGATCGGTACAAAATAGTAGTAGAGAACACCATGTTAGTTAAGATTTTTTTTTTTTTTAAATCAGGGAATTCGTATTTAGACTCGAGATCACAAGAAAATTAAAGCTGAGAAATGTACGTATTCATGATGTCTAAGATATCTGGGTTTATTTCAAAATAAAATTTTGTTAATCGGAATTTAATCCATTTTCAGGTGTTTCATAGTAAATGTGTGGAAATGTATTGTGAAATTCTATAGAAACCACTTGGAATGTTTACAAACAAAGTAAAACCGTTCGGATTATTAATTTTAATATCAAAATTATGGAATTCGGGGAAAAAAAATTTCGTCCAGATTTTCCTTACATATTCCTTAGATTTTCAATAAGAATTTCTTAAAAAATTCATATCTCCTAAACTTCGAGACCACTGTTCAGAAAATTATTTTTTTCCAGTTAGCTTTTTCTAATATCTGGCCAAAAGAAAAAAAAATTGGCTGACTGTCCGTCAATCTGATGAGACATTTCCATAGCAAATAGATTAAAGAACATTATATTAGTAAAAGATTTTTAAAAAATCGGACGATTGAGGTTTAGCCTCGAGTCTGTCCGCAAATGAAAGCTAGGCCATGTACGACTCTAACGATATAAAGATATCTGCGTCTTAGCATTTTTTAGAAGGCGCCATTTCCATATCATTTCTTTTCTTATTGTGTCCAGCATTGACTTCTAAATAATTTAAATTATTAAATAAATTTCAACGCTATTTATAAGCATTGCCATCTTTGTTATTGAGATAATGCCCTAATTTAGACTGTTTTTAATTGCAATCCAACCGCTCGGCCTAAAATTCAAATCAACATTACCAGATAAAAAGATTTTTGTACCCTACTAACTGTCTAAGTGTCTAAGCATAAATTAATAGTTAATTAAACATTATTTAAGATGAATATGAACAATTTAGGTCAAGAACATTGAGTGTCAAATAAATGTGTGTTATGACAATGTAATAAAATAGAAAAGCAAAACATCTCATTAGATATTAAATCTTTTAAAAAGGTTTTTATCTCGCCCAATTATATTTAGATTAATTTTTTAATCTTTTTTTTTTTTTTTGTGTCATTTATTACTCATAATGTTTATAATAAATAGGGCCCGGAAAAGTAGAGGCTAAAAAATGTGGTTTTTGTGCTCTAAATAGAGGCTATAAATAAGAAAATAGAGGTTAAAAATATTTAAAAAAAAATCTTTTATTTGGTAAAAAAGTGTTTCTTATCAAAATAACTAAAAAGCAATAAAAAAAAATAATAATTAAGGAACAAAACTAAAGAAAAATTATATTTCAGTTGTTAAAATAATTATAAAAAAAATAAAAAATTGAATATGTGTAGCTACATAAAGTGAACCAAATAAGTCTCCGTACAATTACCTTTATTCTTTATTACATGAAAAAGTATAGACAAAACTTACATTTTTGCAGACATATTTGGTTCACTGTACAGATAAATTATTTTCATAGCGCCCGTAATGCACTGTACGTGTACAGTAGGTACAATTAAGTACTTTTTTTTAAAGTTTTCCACAGAAAAACTAAGTTCGCTGAAAAAATATAGCTAAATTTATATTTTCACTATATTTAAATATTTTTTTAATAAAATAAAAAAAAAATGGCAAACTATCCAAAAATAGGAGATTTATAAGGAAAAATACAGAAATACTGGTTTTAGAGGATTAAAAATAAACAAAACAGACGACAATGAATCTACGACAATTAACCGAAATTTTTTCGCAAAATATGCTGTTTGCCGAATCCAGAATCAGAATCATTATGAGGTTCTTTTGTTGTTTAGTTTTGTTTTAGTTTTTTCGGTGAATTGTCGTTTGATAACTTTTCGGTGAATTGTTGGATAACTTTTCGGTGAATTGTCGGATAACTTTTCGGTGAATTGTCGGATAACTTTTTGGGGAATTGTCGGATAACTTTTCGGTGAATTGTGTTTCGTTGAATTGTCGTTTGATAACTTTTCGACAAATTGTATTTCAGTGAATTGTCGCCTAAAAATGTTTTCGGTAAATTGTGTTTCGGTACGAATTGTCGTTTGATAAATTTTCAGTGAATCGTTGGTAAATTCTTTTTCGGTGAATTTGTTTTTCAATAAATTGCGTTTCGATAAATTGTTTTTCGATGAACGGACAGAATATTGACGAAAATAGTGGGTTTATACCGAAAATGCAGAAATAGAAATTTCTACGGAAAAAAATTAGAGAAAATAGTGGAAAACAATATTATTGGTTTATTTGCATCAAAAAGACTCAAATCGAGTTTATACAACAAGGACCGAAAAAAATAGTTTATCCTCTACTTTTCCGGGCCCAAATAATAAACATACAAAAAAATTTTTTTTTTAACCAAGAATGCATTAGTATGAGAAATCTTATAAGCAACAGATTCAGCCTTTATCTATGTACCTACATTATATGCGATTATAGCCAAATATTAGTTTTTTTTCTCTTTTTTTATTAGAAAACAGAATTCTTATCATAATCGCATAATTAATAAATTATGACTTAATTCATAAATTATGACAATTTTATTTAAACAGAGACTTTTTAACACTGATTAGGGATTACGTATTACGTACAAAAACTAATAGATAGAATAAATCAATCCATTTGTGTGATAAAGAGTGAATTTAACGAATATTAATCCAAAAAAAAAAAAGGATTACCGAAATGATAGATTAACAAATAAAATAATAAAAATAAAAAAAAAATAAAAAAAAAAAAAAAGATAAAATATGTGTTAGTTAGTCACAAAAATGGATTAGCGTTCACACTAAATTGATAATCCCCTCTTGAAAACATTTTTGTTTTTTTTTTTTTTTTGATCAAATCAAATGCGTATAGAAAATGTCATTTTTGAGTTATACGCGCACACGTAGATTTAAATAATCGCCTCCAATATTTTTTTATTTTTTTTTTAATACATACGCTCATCTGATGCTTATTTAAAAATATATTTTTTGTATTGGTTTTTTTTTGTTTTTTTTTGGATTTTTTGCATAAATAGTGGTTGTGGTTCAAACAATAAAAATATTTTTTTCTTTAATCCGACGAGTGTAATATAATCGTTATAAATTAAAATAATCCAATAGGATTTAAATAATTAATTTATGCATTACTTATGCGTCTTAACAAATACAATTACAAAATATTATTAAGTATATTCACATATACACATACACACACAGGCACATGTGTGTTTGGATTTTGTATATTATTATTACATATATAGGTTAACATTCTTACTTTACTCCGTAGTATAAGTATAAGTATAAAATGATTCATATAATATATTACTCGTATATATATATATATATACCTACATATTAACTTAAAGCACTTAATCCCGGATTAAATTTATTTTCAGATTTTCGTTGATGCAAGAGTTATGTATATTATGATCTTAAATATGAAGCGTATAGGTGAGTATAATAAAATATTATTTTGATGTTTTGTATCGTTGGTTTTATAACGTTTACTTATAAGTTTTTTTTTTTTTAGTGTGTATGTGGTAGAACAGTTGAGTATAACATATTTATGGCTGCCGTGGTTCAAGACTTCTGTTCAGCGTTCAGGTCACTAAGAAAAGATATTGAAGAAGTAGAAAAAAAAAATAAATAAAATAAAATAGATTTATCCTTGTGGAATAAACGATTAGATTAGATAATGTATGAAAATGTATCTAATCGCTTTAGTTAAGTATGTACCAAAAAAAATATCCCCATCAACCGAAATCGGTCTATTAATTCCAATTGACGTTTAGATGATCAATAAACATTGATGCATTGATGTTTACTTAATATAAGCGGACCATCTATACTCCTTTGGGAAGTATTATACTCCTTTCAAAGATTTTCTATTTCCCAAAATATCCATACTCCCAAAATACTCTTTTGAAATAATATACTCCTCAAATACTCCCTTAAATTGTAAAATGGCAATTTTTTTTAATTGGCAACACTACTACAAATTGAGACTACGTTTTTTTCTTTGTTAATCTAGTACTTATTTATTATTTATTTGTATTCTGATTTAATGGTGGCTGTTTAGTTTTTGATTACGTTAGCCATGGCTATACGAAAGAAAGCAAAGTGAGGTAAAACCTCTTTCAGTGTCAAATTAAAAAAAAAAGGAATTCCCACATAATTTATCCCTAAAATAGTGATGATGGAGTTTCTGCAATGTGTTTTAATTTCTATTAATTATTTGTTTTTAAGTGTGGGATCACCTAATGCATCAGACAAGGATTTTAGAACAATAATGGTTTATTCGCCAAATCGAACAATATCAATTCGTCTCACTTCATCTAAAAACCAAAGCGTCTCCACATCTCTATCTCACGTACATTTTGTATGCAGATTTGTTTCACTTCAAATTCTACCAAAAAAAATAAAAAATTGGAGATTTTAGGAGAGATTAAGTTAGACGATTCGAACCTTAAATCTTACAGAGCATAAAACTTCATCTGTGGATTTTTGTGAATTTATCCACCGTTCGATAATTATGAACGACGATATTAGTGGAGATTAATCTCCGGCCAACATATTTATTTATGAGTTTATTCGCCAAAATTAGGGGATTTATCCTCTAATTTTAATTATTTTGACGTTTTATTGACACATGACTGACAGTTAAATGAGTTTGTTTAATTGAAATAATGAGTGCGGTTAAGTGTTTCTATATCTTTTGATATCCATGTTCAAAGCTTACCAATAGACAATGGATAGATAAAAACTGTGGATTTCAAATATCTGCGGATAGATATTAATTCAATCCTCATTCAAAATTGCGATCAGGTGAGTGTCTCTGTTATCTGTGAATCATCTCTAAGTGAATGTAGAACTTAAACGGATAAACTTATGTACCATTAAAATTATTCCTTTTAAAAACATTAAAAATGTAAAACAGACAAAATAGTTGTCAACGGGAACCGAATTATTATCAAAAACGTTTTTGTAGTTTCTAGAGATTGGTTGATCAAAAAATAAAAATGGCTGGAATTGTGGAATGCAGGAAACATCTATCTTCCCAACACCTAATATCATTAGGTATTTTACAGTCATATGATCCGTGGAAGTGAACTTAAACACTTCTCTTGTAACTCCATCTACAGTTTCATTTCATGCAATCAACCAATCGCTTTATTTGAGGATGAATATCTCAAAATTCTTACCCCAGATTGCTTCTTTTTTTTTGCACTTATAGAAATTAAAATGCTTCCTACAACGTGATAGGAATATAATATTACATTCATATGAAGACAAGATTTTTTGCATGCAGGACGATTAAGTGTGTTTGTTTGGTTTTGAAAACTTTCTTTTATTAAAAACTAGAAAGAAGTTTACGTTTAAAGTAAAAAAATATCAATTTCGATTTTTGGTATTTAAAAAATAAAAAAAATTCCTCAATAAATAGAATTGCGTCACAGTCTCTGATGGTGTTGTAAGTAATTTGCGGCATTATCGTTCCCCAATCACATCAGATTATAGGGACCATTCAAAATCTGTAAATGTCTTCAATCACTGAACACATTGAACTTTGACACTAAACTTACATTCATTGTTAATAAATTTAATTGAGCAAAGCTCTGATATTAAAACTGATTTTCTAATTACAACAAAAAGGATAGTCAGTTAAAAAAATACATATTGTCGGTATGTATGTACTCGTAGTTACTGTAAGCATAACAAAAAATATGAGCTCACTGAGTACGCCATTGCAATTATATAACTAAGCGAAAAAACAAAATACAAAACGAAAACGAAAACTGTACTTTTTTGATTGCTAAAAAAGACATCGGTGCCCACTGGCTATTTTCTTACATTACCAAGGTAGGTACTTAAAGTATAAAATTGATTAAAAATAAAATACCCCAAAAACAATTTTTATTTTGAGAAAAATCGACCATTTCAGAAATCTAAAACATTCAAATCTTTTTTTTAAATATTTTTAAATTATGTAGTAGGTAAAAAAAACTTTAAAAACTAAATATAGTGGTATAAAGTATTATTCGGACACCACTTTTATTAATATATTTTAGTAATTTTTTAGAAAAAAATAGAACACAATTACCAAAACCTAAAAATTTTTATCTTAAAAACTTTTAAGGCAATAATATGTTATTAAAAATCATTCAAAATTTATTTAAAATAATTGAAAGCAGTTTTCTAAAAATTTAAAAATATTACATATTAATAAAAGTGGTGTACGAATAATACTTTGTACCACTGTAGATCATCGAATGATTCTTAAAAATTAATCAAAATACGTATAGATTTGATTGATCCGTAACTAGAATTTTCTTTCGCGACTGTAGGTGTTTTTAAAAAAGTTATTAAAGACCTCCATTGAATCATTAGTCATTATGATCACACACATCACACACACAAATATTCATATCAAATGACAAGGAAATATCAATTTTTATTATTGTCTAGTAGTCCATTGGTGGACCGAAAAGAAAGAAGAAAAAAATATATATTTGAGCCGAACAAGAGGGTAGTGGTTGGGGATGGTTAATGTCGTGTTGGGTATAGAAAGGTACTTACTTACTTTTGAAAATTAATTTTATCAAGGAGTTTAGACAAATAAAAAAAAAATTTAATTTTAAATTCAAATATCTCCTTATTGGAAAAAGAAGGTACATTTTTAGTGACTAAAAGCTTGAAATCAAACTTAAAATGTTAAAATACTTAAGTAAAAAAAGAAAAAAATTCATAAAAATTTCATTAAATATAAATATAACGCCTTAGAGGTTGGGCTTACCACTTTTTCGTCTATTAAAGAAATCTTTATTTTACTATTGTCTATGATTTTGTCCTAATAAATTTTTCTCTTCTACGACAATATTCTGATTAAATGCAAAAAGTTGAAAAAAATTACCTAAAACTGATTGTAGCGCCATAACCGTAGAGTTTAGGAACTTTTAGTTCTAATCAATAAATTTTTATTTAATTATTGTCTATAATTTGTCATATTTATTTTTGCGTCAATCCATTTTGTAGAATTTTTTTTTCAAAAATGGTTACTAGGGACAATATACGGACATATTACAATAATCAAATTAAAATTATCTACCACTTTGTATATTATGTACATTTATATATGTTGTGTTTAACGTTTTATTCAAATTGGTACCTGTGTGCCTGCATTTGCAGCTACCCATGCTTCAGCAAATGTTTCCATTGCACTTTGAAAATCCATGCCAATCAAACCAAATCAAAATAAATTATTTTAATTGACTTAATTTATTAAAATCAACAATGTCACATTTTTTCCACCAAACGAATATACCATATATTCAATTGAAAATTTATACGTTGCTCAAGATCACAATTTTAAATATTTTCTAACTCATAATCAGTGTAATCACCATTAATAATAATTTTAAATCAGTTTTGTTTTAAATATAAAAACGTAATGAACTCTGCTACTTGGGTGGGGATTAGTCTTTAATTTAAAAATATTTATTCGTTTAACGTATAATCGAGTTAATTAAATTAACGAATTTGTGCGCATTATAAACTAATTAATAAATTTTATTGATTGCTCTTTGATGTATTTTAATTTATTGCTATCACAAAATTTACATTAAAAACAAAAAAGAATAAAAAAAGTTATTTTTTTTTTTATTAATTTTGTGTAATCTTTTCAAAAAAATTCACAAAATTTTTGCATTTACATTGTTTGAAAAATTGTTTTTAATATTTTTCCAAAAAAAAAAACAAAAAAAAAAAAAAACAACAAATAACAGAACAATTACTCGACAACATGTGCCTCACGAATTTAATCAACATTTAACAATAGCTACACGTCCAAACGTACCGGTAGTTGTCGCGCAACTAACTAAACATGACACACTCTACAATTTCTCGTTCAATCCAAAACGGTTTTCCATTCCCTTGTGTGTAGCGTGTATATAGAACCAGTGATAAAGAACTCGGCTGCACAGCTAATTCGTACATAATCGTATTTTAAGGTTTGTGCGATGGTGCTGCTGCTGCTACTGCCTGCTGGCTGCTGGCTGATCACCCTCCTAGGCCCATACCACCCACAAATGACTATAATATTAGTTAGCTTTCGACTTGTTGATAATGCGCGCGCATTATGCGAATTTTCTTTTGTAGATTTGTAATTAACCTAATAATGGGGCTTTTTTTTCTTCTTTTCTTTTATTATTCCGAGCGACTAACAAATAGAAAAAGGAAGAAAAATGTCGAATAGAATAGTGAAGTTTTTCGTTTTTTTTTTTTGTTGATTTTTTTTTTAATATTATTTTTGGGAAATTTTTCCGTCTAGAATAAATGGTGAAATAAAATTTGAATAATACAATAATATTGGTTTTTGATAGAATTAACGAAAGAATCAGCTCCGCCCACTGATTTGATTGGACTGAAGAAAGCTTATATTGCACATCTTCTGTGAAGCTTTTCTTGCATTTTATCCGTTTTAAGGTGGTAGTTGTTTAAACATTTTCCTATGTACAAGGAGGTTTCTTTTCCCATGTCGTCCGGATACCGATGAATGGATATTATAAAGAGAACGAGTGTGTGGAAATTGTAGTAGGCTCCCGAACACTAAACGGGTAGTATATATACACCGATATGTATGTATAGTAAGTAGAAAACTTATATATGGAGTAGCTATATAGCTTTTTATATGTATGCTTCTCAATTTAGTAAAATTAATGATGCGAATCCAGTATAAAGGGTTTACTTAAGGACGAAAAATTTATAAACTTTCCAAAAGTATGTTGTAGAACATACTGTTTTCAAGGAACAAATAATTTACAAATAAATTCACTTGATATGGGTACTTGGTTAAACTGGAAATTTATGACAGAATTTGTCCTCAAAATTAAGATATAATAAAACAATTGTTAAAATAAAGGAAAATTTCTATGGAAGTTTAATATCCTATATAGAAGTATAGATGTCTCTATATACCAATCTATGTACATATTATATAAAATATGAATATTAGACGGATTATGGAGAAAATAAGTTTTTATAGATACTTAGTAGGTTACCTACTACGGAATTTTTTTGAACCACAGTTTTGGTCCTTAGCAATTTAAAAAATATTTTTTTTATTATATATTTTTGATTTAAAAAAAAAATGTTGATGTTGATGTCGTTCCATTTATAAATCATGTTATGGGAGTTCAATCAACTTTACCAAAGAAAAGGAATTAAGGCATTGTTAATAGGCTTTATATATACAGCATGTATGTATGTATGTGTGTATGTTTCAGTTAATGATGGCAAATCATAGCTATTTTAATGCAATAATAATTTTAAAATTATCGTCTCCACTGGACAAATGCCTTCATTCAATTATGACAAACAATGGTGTGCACTATCAAATAATTTATCGGGTAACAATTTATCTTACGGTCATCTTAACATAATTTATCAAAAGAAAGCCTATTTAAACCGACAATTTTAACTCACGACAATTTATCGCAAGGATATTTCATCGTTAATTAATTTTTCGCATAATTCTCTATTTGGAATACAGAGAGCGATGGTATACACAAAATAGGAGTGCAATAGACTTTCTAAGGTAAAAAAGTGTCTTTTATTTGTAATTGCATAATTTGATTTGATTTCACTTCTTACATGAGCATTTTTTATGCTTAAGAATTCTCATATCCTGGTATACTTTAGTTTTAGAGTGCAAAATTATAGTGATTTCTTTACAATGGCCTACACACACAGTCAAAAGTTAAAATTCACTCAACTGAAAAATGAGATTTTTTTATTTAATTTTGTTAATTTTTTTAAATTTTTTTTTTTTGAGAGTTAAAAAGATATGCAGCCATTTGTCAGAACAGCCTATGTCCACTTAAGTTCACAAGGGAGAAACCATTCTTGGACTTCTTGGACTAACTAATTTTTGAAGAAGAAGAAGAAGAAGATTCTTTTTTCTACAACTTATTTTGTTATTAAATAAACAAATTTCGATTTAAAAGAGGAATTTTAATAATTAATTTTGTGGTTTTAATATTTAATATTTAGAGGTGTATTATTTGTTCCACCACTGTAGTTATTCATTTACTATATTAAAATTTGGTACATATATACAGAGTAA
This sequence comes from Platyura marginata, assembly GCA_026745375.1. NCBI lineage: Eukaryota > Metazoa > Arthropoda > Insecta > Diptera > Keroplatidae > Platyura > Platyura marginata. Next base: position 20,691 of record JANSTT010000985.1, read on the forward strand.
GAATTTATCCTGGTTTTCCCTAAAAAAATGGTTCAATAACAAAAACCAAAAAAAAAGGCTTCTTAAGCTGTAAAAATGGGCAAAATTAAAATTTATCAAACTCCTAAATCTGAAGACACTAGGTCACTATAGATTATTGTTTAAAATATTTACGATTCTATGAGCTATGTAAGTACAAAGGTCAATTAAAAAGAAAAACAAAAAAAAAAGTTAAGTAAATATTCACAGTTGATGTAGATATGTAGATATTTTATAATCATACGACCATATAAATATTCTTTTCATCTTTAATTTTACACTGTTAATCTGACAATAACAAAATACTAAAGATTTAATATAATTTTATATCTATATAACCGTCAATTAAAAATGTATGTCACACATCATACTTATCCTTACCGAGTATAAGTATATTTGCACATTTTATACTTAACAGTTAATGTTATTACTATGTCAACAACTATTTTGTAAAAAAAAAAAAGAACAAATACTACAAAAATCGTTCTTAAAATCTTTAATCTAATCTAACCTTAATATGATCAGATAACAATATAATATTTATTTTTAATTAGGTAATGCACTCACGATGATAACTATTGCTTCCTATTGATTTTCTCTACTTATTGTTATCAATTGAATAATAGTTTTAAAGAACAGAAATTATATTATATTAAAGTATTATATAATATGCATTATCGGTTCGCATATCGATTAGAAATTTAAATTTGCAACAATATTGTTGTTACGCTAAAATTCTGGACAAATCACTTATCGAACAACAAATTATTTATTTCACTTTAGTACTCCAAAAATTGTGAATATTAAACTAAATTTCAAACAAACTAATATTTGTACACTGCAAATAATTTACAGTAATTTTAATAAATCTAAAAATATCCCTACGTCTCTGCATAATTGTTGAAATTTACAAAAATCGCCTCGTTAATTTTTATGTTCAAAATACCGCTGATTTGTTGGTTATTTTGTTAATTTTCAAAGAAAAAGGACACTGAGCGACCCTCTGTAGTATTTAGATTCTATTAAGAATAAATAGATAATTACATTAATTCGTACCGAGACGTCACTGCCCAGTTAACAATGAAAAAAAAACTCTCAAGGAAAGAAAACGAACACAAAAAATAGTGTTCGGAATATTTTATCCCTTCAACCAACGCGTTAAGGAATATAAATAAATAAATAAAAAAAAAAACCAAAAAAAAAAAAACTTAACCAAGGGAGTTCAATGAGCTGAAGATTAGGTGTCAGCTTAAAAATGAAAGATAGTCGGAAAGTTTAAAATTAAGTATCCTCCCCTCTCCCTAGCAGAACGACGAAATACTTTGGTGGAAATGTTTGCCAAATATTGTTTTCAGCATCGCAAACAATCGGTTCGGTCGGACAAAAATTTCTTGGTGTTCGTGAAATTAGTAGAACTCAGCTATACTTTTTTTTTGTTATAAAGTATTTTTCCGAATTTTTCGAAGGAAACTTCTGTCAACTATTTAAGAACTTAGGAAAAAAATTTAAAAAAAATTACGAAGGAAGCTAGCAAAAATTTTGCGGATTTTTCTTATTATTTAAATGGAAATATTAGTATAATTTATACTTTTATTATTAAAATAAATTCCTAATAAAGTATTTTTTCAATTTTTCAAAGGAACTGTCCGAAATTCTTTGATAGTTAAAAACTTCGAAAAAAATAACGAAGGAAGCAAGCAAAAATGTTAATGGTTTTTTTTTTTTATTTTAAAATCATTCTTACTTAGAGGTTGGTTGAAATATGTTTTCAAGATTTAAATATTGATGTAGATGTTTATTCTGTCAGTTTAAAACTAATTGCGAAGGAAGCAAGCAAAAATGTTAAGGATTTTTTATTTAAAATCATTCTCATTTAGGAGCGTTGGTTGAAATATGTTTTCCAGATTTATATATTTATATAATGTAGATGTTTTTGGTAATCCTCTCTATAATCCACATCCGATTTTCTTAGCACACGTACGAATCTCATAAATCTTTATCTTCAAAATTTCGTAGGAGGACAATTAAACAAAATAATTGTTAATTATTGTTATTTTTTTTTTTAAATTTCTAAACACAACTTATTAAGAAATATATTTCACGGCAATATTCGAATAAAAATTATTCATCATTTGGCTTATCTTGATTATTAACAAAAAAAAAAAAAAAGTAATTTAAATTCAGACAATAATAGAATCTTTACAGCTGGATTATGCGACAGTTTAATAAAAATCTTGACTGATTAAAACTCATTCGAATAGATATGTACTTGTACCTACGCCAAGTTTAAATATTTGTTAATATTTTTTTACGACGCAAGAAAATTTTTATTTTTACAATGTTAATGTGTTTTTTTAACATTTTGTACAATAAAAAAACCTATATGGAATATATTGAGTGAGTTCAGTAAAATTCCAGTTCATTGATTTTGTAGATCAAAAAAAAAATTCTCTTTACAATTTTTGTTTTGTATAAACAGCCACCTCTTCCATATAAATAAAGGATATAAAGACCTGAGACGCTGCACTTGAATAATAAGTAAAGTATTTTATATGATTCTGTACCAAAATAGTATGTACTAAAAAAAAAAAAAAAAAAGAAAAGAAAATTTTATGTGCAAAGAAATTCCGGTGCGCACGCATTTTCAACATCCCTTCCAGAAAGGGTGGTTTTCGGTATTGAAACGCCTTTTGCCGATCATTCACAATGAACGCTACTTTAGATTATTTCGCGAATACATAATAATATGAAGTGAAGTATTTGAGAGATTATTAATTGTCACATAATTCCCTAGACATGATTTATGGTTCTTCTAGAAGCGATTACTCCGTTTAAAGGTTTTTTTTTTCTTTTCTTATATATAGAATTTGTTTTCCCTTTGTCATTTTACCACACATATTTTTGGTTGTAATTTAATAATAATAACAAATACCTATGTGGACCCCTCTCTCTGTCTGATTTGATAATATTTCGTTTTACATTTTTGTTGAGCTTTAGGCCGTACGTATCTACCACCCCCTCCACCTTTCTCTCACCCCAAAACCATCTAATTTAGCGGAACACTCACCAGTTATATTGTTGAATACGAATTTTACAAATGTTAATAATGTCTATAAGTAGTTTATGTTGGAAATGTGGACTGATGATGGTTAAATCACCAACTCTCTAGGGCATATAGGAGTGATCTATTGTTATCTATATGTATAAGGATGGAAAAATTGAACAATATTGTCATGAAGTTACTTTGAATGAAAGGTAATGAATTGTTAGTCATATAGGTCATGTTCTATATATATGGAGTCCTTGGATAGGGACTTGCTGGTATTGATCCTGGATGAAATTAGTCGTAAAAATCTAAAATTATGAATTCGATTTTCGGAAACACTCACAATTCGTATTATTATCCCAGTTTGCATATTTAAGATTTCTTCGGTGATTTACGCTCGTTGTATTGTTCATAAACAAGGGTCGTTATATTTCCTATATCAATATGGTACCTAGTGAATAATTTTTGAACAGGAAAAATACACATAACCAGAAAGAAAATGTCCAGTTCAAAGAAGAAAATCACAATAGACAAATCGTAGTGAAAGAAATTTCAAGAAAATGTTTGGTTACAAAATATTCTTTTGGTCCTTCGAGCCAGATTTAATTATTTCAATAATTATTTTATCAAACCTCTTAATTGACTCACTAATTGCTTTTGTTATTGTTGTAAAAACAAAAATTGAATTACTTTGTGAGCTTTTTGCTGTTGTTGTTGTATCTTGAGAGAGAAATGGTCACCCCAGTCTTCTTGAGTAATTAATTCTTTTGTCCATACCTATACAATTATACATAAAATATAAGAGTACATACATATATGTATGTATGTATGTATGTACCTATTACAATAATTGTTTATAAATTACATATCTGTCGATATGCCGCTTTATCTATCTATCTGTATATTTATCTATTTACTACAACCGCCTATGACGTCATTTAAATTTTCCATGGATTTAGAAAAACGTTTAGCGATACCGGTCTCGAACATAATTTACCCATTTGTAATCTATCTTATCCTTATTAGCTAGCTAGTTCAAATCAAAGTGCGGCATATTTTAAATTGATCTTTGCCATTGAACACTGAAAGCAATTTATATCAATCTGGACGATAATCAATTCGTAAATCTTAATAATTAAGAAAACACAACAATTAAAAAATGTTTGTTGTTCTGCAAATCGGATACGTAAGTTTTTTTTTTTTTTTTAGTTTATCAACCATTCCAACAAATTCACAAAGCTTTTCCAAAAACAATTCTCATGTAAAAAAACAAAATATAGTTGATTGAATGAACAGATAGACATGGTAATTAGCCATAATTAGATTAAAACGTAACGATAAGTTGTGGATTTTGAATTAAAGTGTTAGACTAATCGATACGAGGAAGATTGGATTTGCTTTTGAAAGCCGAAGCGATAAAAACAAAAAAAAAAAAAAACAACAAAATAGGTAAAAGGCTAAATGTACGTATATTAAGTCGCGATCACGTATTTTGATTGTTTGATTTATCGCGCTGTGTGTGTATTACAATTTTAATCGCTGCTATCGGTTTTTATTTGTTTTTATTACTTGGCTTTCGGTTATCCGTTTTTTTTTTAATTGTTTTTCTATATAAGGTGAGCGAAATTTTATGATCTGTAATCTTTTAAAACCACTAACCGTTTAAATTTTGAAAGTATGAATTAAAATCATACCAAAATTGATAGAAAAATCTTTTAAAATGTATTCAGATCGAGATCATCATATAAGATGCATAGTGTTATCCAAAAAATAAAAAACAAGATAGGGGAGACCGGGGTGCTAATTAAAAGCGTATAAAATCCTGTTATGTTCGGCTATTTTTAAGTGAAAGTGAGAGGTCCGAAACGTGGACGGTCACCCAATAACCTGAAGAAATGCTGTTTTGATTCGAAAGAAAAATCCTACGAATTATCTGTGCACCGTAACGAACCAATCCAGAATGAATTCCGAACTAGTAGAACTTATGGAAAGAGAAACAATCGTAGGATCCCTGAATAAGGTGACTTGAGCATGTTAACAGAATGGAAGGCTACCAAAAGTAGCCTGGAATTAAAGACATTAGGAAGCAGATTGGTAGAAAGGTCACGTACCAGATGGTTAGACGATTTTGAAGTGAACTTGAGAGCTTTAAATGTACGGAATTGGAGAAGAATAAGCGAGAATCAAGACGAATGGAAGAGAGTGGCATGGGCGGCAAAGTACTTACGAAGGACATAAGGCCGCCACCGAAGGGAGAAAGGCGAGACGACTATTTCCTAAAAAACAATCTATTTTTTTATTTCATATATATAAATGTATGTATAAACAGTAACGAAATCTGATAACATAGAACGGAAGGAGCGCTGACTTGTACACATATTTAAAATTACAAAAACTCCAGAATAAGTTTAAAATATCGCCAGAATTTTTGTAAAATAGAAAATTTAAGTTCTGGCATCTACAAAAATTCACGCCTCGTGTAAAAGACCAATTGGACACATAATTTTGTTTTAATAGATTTTATAATTGCATAGAATATATACAAAAAAAAACCATTTCCCTTTCTCTAAGAAGTTACATGGCTGCTTAAAATGAGTAATTTTTTTAAAAATTTAACTGTACCCATTCCTCGATTTGCACGATTTCGCTTTTGCACGGTTTGTAAATTAAAAAAAAAAATTTTATTCCAATTATTTTATATTGAACGCACTCATTGTATATTGTATATTGTGTATCGTTTTACACGGTTTCAATTTACACGATTTGTCGTGCAACGTATCTAGCGTGCAAATCGGAGGAATGGATGAATTTCAAAAATTAATTAAAAAGGCAAATCCAAAACCAAATCCAGATTCTATGTAGAGGGTCACCAGCAAAAAAAAAAAAAAATTCTACATACTTCAAAAGAAGAGGGCGCAAAGGGCTTAAAAGTACAAATTATGAAATGAAAAAAAAGTGGAAATCATCCTAATTTTGCATACTAAAATATCCAAATATTGCTATATTGTTAAATAAATTATACTGGACATAAAAGTAGGAAGTAAAGTTTATGTATGGGTGTGACATTGTTTTGATAAGTGATAAGATTAGCTGTGTAACAGAATGATATTTTAAGTACCTACCTACAACAGATAATTTCATGTTGCACTATAATTAAAGTAATTATCTATCTAAACTAAAGTAGTAAATGGATTTGTTAGCTAAACTTGTTATTAATTAAAAAAAAAAGTATTCGCAATAATAGATAATGGAGTAGTAGCAGTATTTACAGTACTAAATTTAGTAGCTTAGTTTCAAATATTGTTTTTAATTTAAAGTAATGAGGAAATGAGTAATGAATTTTGATCAAAAAATATCTTTGTGAATCGACTAATAAAATGCCATATAAGTCTGAAAACAATGTCCCTCGAATTTCAATTCCCGGTCACCATGAATACAATTTTCCAGTATGGAAAAAAACGCAGAACGGTATTTGGACAAATGCCTAAAAATAGTCTTAATTCCAATTATTGGATAATCTCAGTTACACAAGAATGTTGTATAAATTTTTCCCAAGACATTTCCTCAATGTTATTAAATTTTAATCCTTTCAGTTCACCTATCATATCAAAAAGTTTTCTTTATAGCGTTTCGCTAGTATAGAAGTGTACTTATCACAATAAAAAATATGTTTAGATACTAATTTGAGATTTTGATGTTAATCGTTACGACTTATTTTTCACGCAAAGACATATCGTTTCAATTGCTTAGCAAATATGGTAAATTATGGAGGTTATTACATCAATAATAATAATAATAATAATCAAATGACAATGAGATTCATATAAAAATTAATTAAAAAATTGTTTGTAACAATTTTTGTAAATAATTTTGTTTAATTTCGTTGTTGTGTGAGTAATTTTGATCATTACAATTTTAATATTAGGTAATTTATTTGTAGGTACACGCTGAGTTCGTTGAATATTCATTCACAAGCAAATAATTAATATTTAAGTTTTTATTTTTATTTTATTTTGTATTTTGTCCTATTCTGTCAAATTGTTGGTAAATTTAACGTCATATTAACCAAAATAATACGATCAACGTTTTCCAAATAGGTGAAAATCAGTGACGTCGCGTGAAAATTTGTGATAGGGATAGTAAAATATGAGTCGGTTATCCATTAACCCACACAAAATACAAATACTTGCCACGCACACAACTCCTTACCAAACTAACGATTTCATATATTCAACTAATGGAATTGAATCTATCCAAGTAAAATTTCTGCTATACGCATATTAACCCATTTATAAAAAATCTATTATCTCTTTTGCTCTTTTGCTGAAAACATGTATATGTACTCAATTTAAAAATTGGATCTGTCGTATAACTTAGCACTAAGTATATTATTGCATAACTTTAGGCGATTATGTTCTAGTGACTATATCAAAATTTGTGTAAATAAAAAAAAGCAGATAGACGGATTTTGCATTACGACAAAAATGTTTTACTTTTGATTATAAGGGTAATGTACAACGGATTCATTGAACCCGTTGAATCCGAGAACCGAACGTCACTGGTGAAAATGGAGTTGTTAAAAATAGTTAAAATCACAAATATTTGAATTCTTTTTATCTTAAAATTTATTTGCCAGATGTATTCTTTGTCATAATTAATTGGATATTTTGCAAGAACTAACCACTAGATAAAATGGCGGTCACTTCAACGATGCCAATCTGCATCGAAATTTCTACTTTCCCTGCATAGAGCAAAGACAAGAAAGCTCACACATAGTTCCTTACCGAGCATGGACAGTTCAAAGAGAATCTCCACACAGGATGGGTGGTGGTGAAGGAATGGAGCCCTAAGGATGTCGGGCACTCGCTCAGCCCCCTCTCTTTACACTAACTAATATTGAAATTGATAAAATTAGTTAAAATCATAAATATTTGAATTGCCTTAATTTTGAATTTTATTTGTCAGATTTATTTTTTGCCGAAAATTAATTTAAATTGGATGAATTTAAATTAATCTAAATAAATAAATATATCTATGAAAGGATAATATTATCGATACACACAAAATATATGTACATAGATAGGTGGGTACCCTACATTTAATAATGAAATTGTAAATTTATTTGTTACAAAATTTAAAGCACATCAAAAATCCATTTAATTAATTAAATCCTTTTAGCCATTATATTATTCCCACCGGCATTCAAACAGTTATTATAAATTTACCAAAATTCAAGCGGCTTAATGCGGTCAATTTCGCTGGTTCACGTTACTTAATCAAATATTATGAAAACTCTTCACATATTTTCCACTTGATAATATCAAAGAGTTTTATCCCGCAAAATTTTAACCAATCTGTCGGTTTACCTTAATTTGATGTCCTGATTTTATGCTAGGTATACCTACATAGATATAAATTCCAATAAAAAAAATCAATTTCATTAACAAAAACGATGTGTTGTGCATTGTATAGGCTACAATATTTTTAATTGATTGACCAATAAATTAATTTAATTAAAAAAAAAATAAAAATAAAAAAAAAACAAAAATCTATGTTCCATTAAGGATAAAAAAGGATCACAACATCCTATATCTTTGTGCCCTATTAAAGTTATAACTTGTCATATTCGAGCGGATATTTATAATTTATCGTATGGCTAATAGAAAATAAATCGAAAGATAAAAAACCATGTAAGCGGATTTACTAAACTGGCCCAAAGGATATTTATGTATTTTTGTTGTATTTTTTCGTACAAGATATAGGCATTAAAACCATATTAGGAGTATACTTTATCGTGCACTTATAAAGGACATACTACATATACATATACATAGAGCACATACAGTAGGAGGTATACGTAATATATAACGGTGTATTGCTATGATGTCCATTTTCTTAAAAAAAAAAAAAAAAATAAGAAAATGTTCTTGGGAATTTTGTTTTTTTTTCAAAATAAATTTTCCTCTTAGCAATGTCAATTTCGAATTAAAGAGCCCATACTATGATATTTTCTGGTTCCATTTGCCTCTTTCTCTCTCTCTCTCTCTATATGTATGTATATATAATATAAGGGATAATTGTCTTGTAATAACTCAATATCCTTTTTAGATCAAACGACAAAACTTCTCAGACATTGTCATCAGGCAATCAGAAAGTATTCTATATATTGGCAATAAATATATATGTAGATAGATTTTACATCAAGTATAGACATAGGAGAGAATATTGCAAAGTGATTCTGTGTGTATCAATTCCTTTAAGTAATATTATTACATTTAAACTCCTTGTACACACCCGTACACTTATCCTTTAGTTACATGTTTCTCCATCCCTTAATATTATATATATAACCCTATTTTATATAGATATGTAAGTATGTGTTATATACGCTATCGTTTTCTTAGTGCGGAGTTATAAGTAACACTTAGCGAAATGAGTATACGGAGTTAAGGGATGAGAATTTAGGAAAATGCGTTGTGGGAAATTGCATTAATTATTTCATTATATTTCGCTTAATGGAAAAGCGTTTAGAGTTGATTTTATTTGTTGAAAAATTGAAATTAGGCGCGCATAAAACTAAAGAGAGAGAGAAGCAGGTGGCCCTGGAAATGGAATTGAAGACTAACCAACATTTTGAACTATAGAATTAAAAGTAGGTCCAAAACATGACGCATATTACTTTTTGCGTCCTTAACAAAAAAATTTCAATGATTATCTAAAAAAAAAATAGATTCTGGATTTATGTTATCCGTCCGAACACTTTTGACGCATAAAATGTGCCAATGCGGTTGTTATCAGATTCTTGAAGCTAGAGAGAGTGGTTTTTAAAGAAAAAATGAAATTTTTCAATTTTTTCTATGCGTTTTTCATTTCCAAATTTTTTATCGTCCGAATACACACAAATCCAAATAAATGACGCTCACTGTAAACTAATCAGTAATTTGAATGATTAAGAAGGAGAAGGAGCGATTATCACAAAAATCATTTATTTATTAATTCACATTTGGAAGATTATCAGTCTCGAAAAATTGTTTTTGATGACATAAATACGAATTTTACTTTCTAATTGAATGTTTGGCTGTCAATATTAGATTTTTGAAGCGGTAGAACTTTAAATGTCCTTAATTCAGCAGATATTAAATGTGTTTCGCTATTTCCACAAAAACCATTTCTTTATTATATATTTTGACATTTGAAAATATTAAATTTAGCTCTTGATTCATTAATGTGAATATTTATATCTGAAAATATGGAAGGGAAATATTGACAGTTGCAGAACTTAAGGATATACCCGAGGAGCAAAATTCCCAAATAACAACCATAGGTAGGGGCGACGTAGGCAACGCTATAAAGTAAAAAGTTCATTTTTCCTAAAAATAACGCCAAATTTGCTAATTGATAAAATATATTTTGACAGCACCGTCCTAGGACGAGAAAAATTACAATATTTGGTGGATTGAATGTGGATATTTTTAGCGCAAACTAAAATTATACGTCCGCAGCCTAAATCTTTTATTGTACTCACCTCAATCATGTTTCAAAGAACTTAAGGACCGCTCTTCATTCCAGACAGTTTTTCTACTTAGTATATTTAAAGTCTTTTTAATTTGTTCTAAACGAACTAGCAAACAATTTTCAATAAGCAATGTGAACTGGTCTCAGGTCAACCTGATTAAAATAGCTCAAAATACAGACATTTTTTATAAAAATTTAATATTAATTTAAGAAATAAAATTATTTCTTTAAAGAACCAATGGACGAGTCACTATTAACTATTGAGAATTATCCTAATACACCCAGGTAAAAAAAAAAAAAAAATTACGAAAAGGGATTACGAAACTAATCACCCAAGAATACAAACAAGTTTTTTTTTTTGTGAAGCCTGAAAATAATAGGATATTTGTTATTTACTTTACCCTTAAATCCGTTTAGAGAGTAAAGTCAATATTAAGGTTGCTTTTCTAATATCCATCACATAGTCCACAGTGTAATGTAGTATTTCAAACAAATATTCCCTTTTATGACATTGCACAAAAACAACTATTTTGAGTCGAACATTTTTAACATACATACAGACATAGCCAAAGTCTTTTGAAATGGACACAAGTATGCCTTTAAATGGATTATAAGATTGACTTTTAAAATTTATCACTATGCATTGTGATTTAAAAAGATTAGAAGGTAAAAAGGTATAGTCCTCAGGTAAACATATTTTTTATGTTATTGATTCCGACTAATCTGAAATGGAAAAAAAAAAACAAAAATGTCACATTGAAAAACATGCTCGCATACATTTTTAGAATGGTCCAAATTTTCTTATATACTTTTGGAAATATTTGGTTATTGCATTCTTTATTGGATAAATTGATTTAATAAAAAAATACATTAGACAAGGTAATATGATGTCAAGCAGACTAGGTTAATATGGCGCCAGAATCAATTCAATCATCGCAGACAAAGTTAAACGATTAATTGTTAAAATATCGGCATAGATTTAGCACTTAGTTTAGTACTATTTAGTATCATATTAGTTATATCAGTTTTGCTTCTAAAATACATATTCAAACCAATCACGGGCGAACAAATTTTTATAATACATAAAAACAAAAATTTGGCTAATTAGTACTTTAGGTTGCCTACATATTTTGTACTAAACTGCATTATCTCAATTTCGTAGTTGGTGAAGAATTTTTAATTCGATATATTTTTGGGGTCACCATTTTATAAATTGGTAATATTTCTGAAATTATGTATTTTTGGTCAAAAAATCAATTTTTTAGAAGACTTTTTTTTAAAAAAAAAATGGTTACATATGTTCTGAGTCTTAGTTTTTCAAAATTGCGATGTAGTGTAAACTTCAAAAAATCATAACTTAGGGTTCAAAGAAAATCCTAAAAATAACACTTTTTTAGACTTATGAAATTTGATTATTTTTAAATTTTTATACTTAACTTAATTTTTAACAGTAAAAACATTTAACAATAATTATTTTATATTTTTACCAAAAATAATTTCCATTTCCCTCCAAAATAAGCTCGAAATCATCAATAATCAGCTTAGAGGTTTCGAAGTTATAATTTTTTGAATTTTACATTGAATGGCATTTTTAAAAAGACCCCTTACTACTAATTCGGAACATAGGCAGTTTTAAAAAAAAATTCTTTTACAATATCCTGAAAGTTTTATCGATTTATAAAATGGTGACCTATTTTTGAGGTCGATTTAAAATTTAAACACTGAATTCCATAAGTATAGTAAAACTAAACAGGGATTTAGTACAAGGTAAGTACTCTGAAAATTAATCGCTTGTAAAATCGTTTACACTATTTTACAAGCGTTTAATTTTCAGAGTTATGGTTCAAAAATAAATTTAAATATTCAAATTTTTCTACTAATGTAAAATGGATTTTTTTTTTTTTTTAATTCTACCAATCCAAAATGAAAAGGATACGAAACAGAGCCAGATATTGGTACTAAATAGTACTGAAAGGTGTAAGCAATTTTTTGTTGAGTTACGATAAAATAATCTCGGACGACGGTGATTTGAATTTTTATTTTTTGATTGGATAGATTACGGCACAATTTTGAGAAGGAAATTTTTTTTTTTGAAATGATTGATTATTAGTTGTGATTGTGATCATTCTATTCCACTATATAGTATTGTACTAAATATTTTTTGTATCTAAATCTAAAGGAGAAAAAAAACTACCCCAAATAACAAATATAATCTCAGAATGACATGAAAACTAATAATTGTGATTTAAAACGAACCAAATTAATGTAATAACAACTTTAATCAAAATTCAAACGAAGGTACATCCTAATTACAAACAAAGAGAAGAAGAAAAAAAAAAAAAAAAAAACTCCGTAAACACCCACATAAGCCATTCATTATTTTTACAAAAACAAAATGATAACGCCTCTTAATAACGAACCTTTCAGTAAATCTAAATTAACAGAGAATCCAATCTGTGACCCGATAATTTTCCTCTCGCTAATTTTTCACGTCTTAAACGAAAACGTGATTTGACTAAAATTGGTACAAATAGCGTCAAATTACTTTTTGGATTAATATGCCTTAAAAATGTGAAGTGTCTGGTGGTGTGTATGATACCTATTTGGAATTTTTTTTTTCTTTCTTTCTTCTTTTTTTTAATGTTAATTGAGATGAACATTATAGAAAAGAAGCAAAAAAAAAAAAAAAAATATTCCCTATCTTTCCTTAAGGCTTCTTCGCATAGAGTTTAAAGTTTATTTTTTTAATAATATAACCACACAAACCGCAAAACTGGAAAAAGTTCAGTAGGTTTTTTTTTTTTGTCGGGATGCTATATATATAGGAAAATGTTAAAAAGGGTTGATAATTTAAACAAAAAAAAAACAAAAGGGACAAAGTATTGTTATACTCGTACCTCTACACTTAAACAATATAAAAATTAAGAGGAAAATCCCCTTGTTTCGCGTTTTATCAATGAAAAAGAAAATGAAAAACGCAAAAAGGATGGTATTAGATTTTAATCCTATTCCACAGAAATATGGTTATACCAAAATTAAGGAGAACACCATTTTGCCACCATGAACACATTTTGATTGAGACAATATTTGCGTTTGAAGATAGAAACAAAAAAAAAAACTGCTATTGATACCTAACATAATTTTTTAATTTTTAAAATTAATGCGAGAGGGGGGAAGGTTTATTTATACAAAAAAAAAAAAAAATAAAAAAAAGAAGAAAAATGAAAATTGATTTTCACATTCGATATTTTAATTAAGAAAAAGTGTATAAAGAAATTACAAAATATACACTGCCAAATACTAAATACCTAGCTAGACCTTTATCTATAAGAAGTATACCACCCCGCCACACCACCCCACCCCCCGTTCCCTTCCGTTATTTTATTTGTCATCATCAGTCTTCTACATTTTCAGATGGGTGATGATGCCCATATTGCTGGTTGACGATTTCATAAAACATCCGTTTCCCAAGCAAGTAAGTTGGCGTTTACCATTTTGATCGAATTATCATTGAATTATAGAGAGATCATTTTAGCTTTTAGGTATGTAACCCTTTTATATACAATTTTACTTCCGGAACTTTATTGGATGAGAACCGTGTACGACGATATTAAGCAAGAGTGTATAGTAGATAGATATGATTATTTGAAGTATTTTTATGCGATGAATTTTAACGGGAAATTTTATTAGGCATACATTAGATATTCCTAAAGACAATATTTATTATTAAATTAGGGTATAAGAGAAGCATGTACCTACTCGTATATAGCATGGTCTAATTGTTTGTAGATGTACTAGATGGCTAATTTGTAACCTGCTGTACAATGATATTCATCTCTTACATCATATTTTGGGGTAGCCTTCTACCTTAGATTATATAACTTAACAGGATGGAATACATCGTATACTTCGCATGAAAATAATTGAGAACACAACATCGGGTACAGCAGTATGGGGGGAATGAAAAATCGCCATTTAACTGATTGCAGCCTTCATGAAACGAGCCCTAACGAGGCAAACCGACTCTCTTAAATTGTCAACAGAAATTTTTTTTCTCGAATGATAT
>JANSTT010000996.1:0-14618 GCA_026745375.1 Platyura marginata
ATAAATATAATGCTTCTACAAAAAAAACAGATAAAATCGTAAAAAAATTTTGTTGTTCTAGCCAATAAATAATTATACCCGCATAAAATAGTTTTTATATAAAAAAAAAAAAAAATGTAAAATTTGAAAAATTTTAGAAAAAAAAATGGGAAAAATGAAAAGAAAATAAATTTTTGCCAAAATTAAAAATATTTTTTTTTTAACTAAATTGTAAAATGTCTATAATCTCGAATCTAAATTTATAATTTTGAATTAATGTCATGAACGGGTTTTTTGCGTCTGTGTTTGTGTTTAGATAATTTTGCCACTTCATTCCCATAGAAAATATTTTGTAATGATTTCCGGTCCTAAATTTTTTTTTTTTTAACATATTTCTGTGTAAAGTATTGTTTTTAATTGCATATCACCATATGTTATTGTGTAAAAGCATTCTTAATTTTTTTTTTTTTATTTTTGAATTATATTTTGTATTGTATTTACGCTGAGTCATCCTACAATTAAAATTATTAAAAAAAAATATCACCAAAAACCGAAAACTATAATTTTCGAATATTATGCATAAAAGGTAATTGAGGTAAGCACAAAATATTCCATATTTCAACACATTTATTATTATTATTATTAATATTTAAGGTATAAAGAAATTAGTCATGATGTAAGTAATTTATTTTTTTTCTTAATTTTTTTATTTATTTTTTTTATTAAAATTTGTAAGAATTGCTGAATAATCTTTGTTTTAGACATATCATCGTGATCCTCAACGAATTTGTAATTTGTAGAAGCAGTAGGTAAAAATCATAGCAATTTCAATATTAACATTAAATATTTGGTGGCAAGATATATTAGGACAGTGGGAAGTACACTTAAACTTAAAGTGGAATTCGAACCAACATGTTTTATGATTTTTTTTTATTTTTAAAAGATTTGTTTTTTAATTTTATTATTTTTAACCGGCGAAAGCTTGCAAATCTGCAGAAACAAAACATCATACTTTCCATGTCCAGAAGCAAAGGCAGGCATAGACAGTTTAAAGTTCTCGGATCTATATACAGAATGGCTGGTGTGATGGAAGAACCAATCTGTATAGATTCTGCGAGCAACTGCCCGAAACGACTGATTTTTATCTATATCTCATATATCTTGGAACTCTCACTGGATTTTGATTGTTTTTTGTATTATTGATTCATAATTTTTTTATTTATTCCAAAAATAGTGATGGCAGTTTCAGCCAGAAGCTTTTTGCTAAAAAATTTTGATTTTGAAACCTGAAAACGTAACTTAAAGGAAAGAAATAAAAATTTGTTTTTCGGTTTTTTTTTTTGGATTTTTGTAATCATTTACTTAACAATAGTTGACAAATAGTTTTCAACAAAATTATATGGTGACCAGAGTTTTGCGATTGTTTCATTTATCGGGGTGTGGGGGGCGGTTTGCGAGGGAGTAGAGATCGTTATTGGGATGCGGCAATTCGTGCTTTTTGCTCTTCAACAGCAGCAAAATGATCGGCTTTGGCTTTGGCAACTTCTGGTGTATCGGCATTAACTTGTGCCTGATAGGCTAGTGGTGCAGAATGGGCAAAAATTGGTGAACCATAAGTGTATGCCAATGGTGAACTAGAAATCCATGGTCCAGCACTGTATGCTAATGCTGGTGCTTGAATACTGTACGAATATGATGATGCAGGAATTTCCGCTATTCTATATGCTGCCAATGGAGCAAATGATGCAATTGGAGCAATTGGTGCAATTTCTTTTACTTCTGGTGTTTCTGGTACTTCGGGTGCGGCTTCAGCACGTGCGGCAGCTTCATTGAAAGCAGCCAAATGTTCTTCTTTGGCCTTGGCTACTTCGGGTGTATCTTGAACTTGTTCGGGAGCAACACCATTGTCGACTGGGGCTTGTGGCAGATTTGTGGCTGCTGCTTGGAAACCATTTAAAGCATCGGCACTATATTGAACTGTTTGCAATTTTCCATCGGCATCAACATAACTGTAAGAACCACGGGTAACACCGTCAAACGTTTTTGATTCAACTTTTGATGATAAACCACTGCTGTATCCGTAAGCGTATTGTCCTAGTTCGTCCTGTGAGTGATATTGGCTTAAAAGTGGTGCCGGTGCTGCATAGAAGGCAGGAGCTGCATTGAAGAACACTGATGGCTTGGCAACGGCCACACCAACAAAGGCAAGTAATACAATAAACAATTTCATTTTTACTATTTTGTTATTTGTGTCTCGGTTTTTGATTTTAATTTTTATAAAAAAGCGCTGCTGGTTATTGTCCAGTACTCGCAATTTCACTGAATTGAAACGATTGTGATGATTATGCCAAACCGCCAACCTTTTATACAAAAGGAATATTGTATTTGATCTACAAACAACAAGATGTAATCCTCCCAATTACTGGTTTGTCCACCTATATAGACGGTCAACGGTGACCTCGATCTTCTCATTACTTTCATGTTTTGTACATTTGTACGTAAAAATTCTTCCAGGTTTATTACCTGTCAACCAATGTATGTAATCACAACACTCTCAAACTGTAATATAAGATCTCCGGTACGGAAGACTGAGTGTTGGTTTTCTTATCTTCTTACTATTACTTGCCATAAATGTAACGCCATATACCCACACATGTTTCGCTCGAGGCAAGGCCGTTACAGATAATATTATTTAAGAGACAAATAATACAATTAAAATTAAATTATTAAACCTACCAGACAAGTATTATTTGATCCGATTCCATAAATAATGAAATACAACTCTTTATATAGAATTCGCTACATTTATGCTGGATGCTGACAAGAGACGAGACACATGCCACCGTGCGGATGATAAGACCAGAACGTAATAATTGAATTTGACCTTCATCCGTTTCACTTTCAGCTTTAAATGTCTTTATTTATTTTTTTTTTTTTTAAATATTCTTCTCGACACAAACATTGTTGGCCGGGGTCGGTACTGATAACCAGTCTTCTTAATTGGAAATTCATGCAATCCGATTTATTTCTGATCTGATGTTGTTTTTCAGTTCGTCTTAATTAGTTATTCTTATTGGTGATTAATAATAATAATAAAAAAAAAAAAATAATAATAATTCTGTTGTCTTTCCATCATTAAATCATACAGGAAATGATCCATTTTTGTGACAAGTTGTTCGACTACCTACATATCCAAATGCCTTTTGCGTATCGGAGGAAAAATTGAAATGATTTTTTTATCATTTTTCTTGTATATAATTGGCGTTGATTGTATTTTATTATTGAATTGTTATTATTGGAGAATTAAAACGATTCCAATAATCCCAACTAACATTATGACCGGGCGATGACTCATAATTTATACGGATTATTTCTAATTATCTTTCTATTATTATTTAAATGAGGTATACCGACACTTCATACAATTATCATGATTGGATTTGGATTCCCCTTCCATACAGAGGTCACATTAACGAACAATCTGTTATCCTTACAATTATTATTTTTTTCTCACAGAAGCATAATAAATTGGAGCTTCATTCTATGCCGAGATTTCTGCACGTCCATTGCTTTCCCACCGAACTGTCTTCATTGTTGATGAGAATATGGTGGAGCAAAGTATTCAAACCCCCGCGTAAACTTAAAATGGCCAGAAAAATTAATAATAATTTATAGCTGTAACCGACGCGCCCCCACAACATGAAACTGGACTTTTAAGGATGCCTAAACAAATTTGTTCAATCTCTAAACGTAATTATTGTAAAGATTTTTTTTTTGTCAATTTCGAAAGTACGGCCATTTTAGGTTTTGTTGTAGCATGCTGCCATTAAAATGGCTGTACCTAATAATTCTCAAATTAAGAAAGATGCGAAAAATCTGCTAATTTTCAAATTAATTTTGAGATGTTAAAGGTCAATGATACAAAATTTGAAAATTCCCAGTAGTAGCTTAATTTGAGTGAACATTTTTTAAATGGAACTTTTTCTACAAGTTGTTTTTTCTTTTAAATTAAAAAATATTATTTTCAAAGTTGACAATGTTTTATTTGCTAATACATTTTTGCATTTTTTTTTTCAAATTATTTATTTTGGCCAATAGTTGGTCATTTCTAGTTCGCTGAATTTGCCGCCATCAATCAACCATACTTTACCGGGCTTATTCACCGACAATATATCACCGAAACATTTTGCAACAACATCAGGCCTAAAAAACAAAAAACAAAATTCCATATATTTTGTAGCAATAACAAAAACAAAATAATTTTACATTTGTGTTGGAACACAGGACATTAATTCGGACACCTTTGCCACTTCTGCAGCTGACATAAAAATCTCGTCCAAATTGTGCAGCAACTGAGTAGCCGTTACCGCCGGACAAATGGTTGTAAAGTTAATTCCATGTATGTTGAGGTAAAAATCGTCCTATTATTAATTAGTGAAGGAATAATTAATTTTTCTTTTGTTTTTTCAGCAAACATTACTTACTCCAAATGTCTTCGTGAATGCAAGGATGGCATGTTTTGTACCATTATAAACGGCACCTCCAACAAGATACTCCAAACCGCAGACAGATGAAATATTCGCAATGACACCACCTTGTCCACCATGTTTTTTACTCATATACTTCATTGCTGTGTATGTTGAATGTATGGTGCCAAGCTGTATTTATATTTTAGCTATAATTAATAACAATTGGGACCATAGCATGAAATTATTTTGAATGTGAATAGACTAATTTCCTGGCATGCATTTAGGATTATGTTAATTTCGAAAAAAGTAATATGGCCGACTACGAAAAAAGGAACGTCAAGCGATTTTGTGTCGACGGACAGACGATGGATGGATGGAATCAAATAAAATGTAAGTTAAACTTGTAATTTATTATCAATATTTGGCTTTTTGATATTATGGCGATATTATGCATAAATAATGATATAGACCAGGTTTTTCGTTAACGTAATTCATGCTAGGGCCTCAATTTTTGTTGATATTACTTACGAAATTAATTTGAACCATTAGGTCCGGTTTGTGTTCATTCAGTATTCCGGCAATATTTATAACAATATCAAGGCGCTTAAATCGATCAATAAAATCCTTGAATGATGATTCTATATTTTCCTTTGAGCTAACGTCCGTTTTAATGTAGACAATATTTTGTCCACTAAAGTCACTTTGCAGTTGAGTAAATTCTTTTTCAGCACATTGTACATCAAATAGAGCGAGGTTCTAAAGAACAAAAAAAAAATTGTAGTATTTATGGATTTAAGTTGCTCATTAGTTTTATATACTTTTAATCCTCGCTTTAGTAAGTCTCTTGCTGTTGCTAGACCAATACCACCACAGCCACCAGTCACTATTGCGCTTTTATCAGTAAAATTCATATTTTTGGTCGATGGTTGTTTAAAGAAACTTTTGATTATAAAGGAATTTCACTATATTGAGTTGAGTACACTTTAATCCTGCACCTTATTTTAGATCAAGATTTATGTTTAAAAATCTATTAAACTTTTCTGTAAGAAAGCATAAATTAGTAAATTCTATTAAGTTTGTGTGGAAAACAAGTGAAACAATTAGATTTTGCTCCTTTCGATGAGTTTCAATGAGTTATAAGAAAATTCTTTGATTATAAATACTTGGAAAAGGAGAAATATTTTTTATTTACTTCATTGGAAGTGATTAGAATTCTTAGATAGGGTGAGGGGGGGCTGACGTTTTACGGGATATTGTGGAAATTTTGTGTTTTCTATATGCGAATTAAGTGAAATTAACAACAACAAATATGCTCACTCACCGTAATATTACTCAAAAATGTGCCTAGACAGAGACTTACAAATTTATAGAATTATAGGGGCTGGTACTGAATACTGACACCACCAATTCACTTCAGCCCCTATAACATGTACTTTCACACAACTATGGACATAAAGTCTCATTTAAGAAATGTGGTGTAAACCCACTCATTCATTCCGCACCTGGCTTCAACACAAATATTTAAAAAAAAAACGCTAATCATAGTTTGTACTAAGTTAGAAGTTGGGATTTTTTTTCTATTCTTTTCATGCGTCTTGATGTCTTATGTCATTTAACTTAACCGACATTTTTCAATGGATATCCTATAGATAATCGGTGATGAATTCCACAATGAATTGAAGAAACGTTTAAGAATTTTTTTAAATTACTTAATTTTGAGTTTCCTCATTACTAGAAATGTTCCTTCCTTTCCGTTCTTTTTTCTTGACAGACAACCTCAGACAAGTTAATTTTCACTAAAATTTTTTAAAATTGTAATTCCCTATTAGGGAGTAGGGACAAACTTTATCCGAAGCAACACTCTTTTTTGTACCTTCTTTTATTCTTAATCACAACACACACAATACTACCAAACTTTAAATAAACGAATTAGCCACAAATAAATTGTCAAATGTCCAAATTGTAATTTTGGTTGAGAACTTTTGGAAGATTCATTTGAAACTAAGTCTTAAACATTGATGTACCAATCTTATATACCTAACCTCAGTAGTAATTGTTGGAAAAATTGGATTTGACCACAAAAAAAAAAAAATTGATGATTGATTCATAGTAATTGATTTTTATTGAAAACAAATAAAAGTTGAATGGAATTCGGTAGGTGCAAAAAAAGTGAATATAATGATTGGACAATTGGAAATCGGTCAGGACTTCTTGTTAATAGATAGATTGCATATGGTCGTATGGTTTTTTTTTTTTTTAAAATAGTTCTTTAAATTTTGTGAATAAAAAATTTGTTTTCGAATTTTTAACACTTTTTTTTTATTCTTTAAAAATGATACAAATTTTCATTTAAACTGGATATGGTTTTAAATCAACCTCTTTAAGTTTGCCATTTTCGATTATCCATATAGAATCGTTTTTATTCAATGCCAATGCTTCAATGAAGCACTTTCCACACTCTTCAGATCTGAAAGATAAAACCCAAATTGTCTTAATCATCTATCGGTAGAGCTATAATTACTTTTAATAAATGGAATTTAATTTTTTTTCTTTTTTTTTGTTGTAAATTAATTAATGTTACTGACGTTTGAGGCGGACGATGATTCAGCGCCAACGTTAACCGCTCAAGAACATCTGTGTGAACAGCTTTTTCAATATTATCCCAAAATGGAGTTTTCGTAACGCCAGGACAAATGGTTATGAAATTTATGCCATGTTTTTTAGAATTTAATTCGTGCTATTATAACAAAGAAAATAGAAGACAAAAATCATCTTTTGGGCGGATTATGGCAAATTTGCGAAATCAAACTCACAGCTAATGACTTAGTAAATGCCAAAACGGCATGCTTAGTAGCTTGGTATACTGGTAAGGAATAACTATACATAAAAGCGCTGATTGATGCAATATTTGCAATAGTTCCACCTTTTCCATTATTCGTTAGGCTCATATATTCAATTGCTTCGTATGTTGTGTGAACGAGACCCATCTAAGATGAACATTTTTCGTCTTAAAACGTTTCATATGAAATTGATAATTATATATACTCACTAAATTAATTAATATTGCATCTTCGTAATTGTTTTCATTAAGAATTCCAGCGCCACCAATAAAGATATCGATCGTCTTAAATTCATTAATAAATGTTGCAAATGATTTTTTGACATCATCACGTTTCGTAACATCCGTTTGAATGAATACAATTGAACGATCCTTATAGTCGTTTTTCAGCGATTGCACTAAGTTATTCTTATCGTGTATGTCTAAAATTCCAATTGCCTTTAAAAATTGTGGAATGATATTTTTGTAGAACAAAACATAACATTTTCATATGTAAATTTACCTGACAACCATTTTTAAGTAATTCGCGTACAACATCATTACCAATTCCACCGGTACCACCAGTAATTATGACATTTTTCCCATTGAAATTCATATTGATCTAAAACACGATTTGCAGATCCAGCGCAAATTATGAGATTAAATAAAATGACAAAAAATACAGTTGGACAAGTCAAAAAAAAAAAAACTTAAATTCCCAAACCAAAAAATTGGTATTTTAGCATAAAAAAGAGGATTTTACAAAAAATACTCTAAATTTAATAAAATATAAAAATACAAAGTCAAAAAACCACATTTTTTCAAATTAGTACTTTAGTTATTTTCAAAATATTGCAAAAAAAAAAATTGTCAAACAAATGTTTTGTAACAATTGATCAACGATAATCGATCATTTTCACGAACCCCCAATAATTCGTACAATTGAAGTACTATAGAGAAGCTGTTCCACTTACCTAGTATTTATTATCGACTTAGACTTAAAGTATTAATAAAAATTAAATTAATTGTACACCTCAGACAATTCAACAATGAATAATAAACGGTTTTTTAAGTACAGTTATACCCCCTAAGTTTTCACAAATCATGCCAGATAATGAAAACATTTTTATCTATATTTCTATTTATATTCTTTATAGTTAGTAGATAATAAAAATTGAAATTAAAAAAAAAATAAAACAGTGGTGTAATCGAAATATGTATTCGTTTAGGACCGATTACATTTTCATCTAGCTAGACTGAAGCAATTACATATACTAACATTTTATCAAGAAAAAGTCTAGACTAGAACCCAAAAAAATTGGCAATAATTCCATTTTAAATATTTCGACTGGACATCATAATCCTCTTCCTGTCAAAATAAAGTTCATTGGCAATTTATTGGCACTCTGTGCCCAAAATGTCTACTTGTCATCAATTTGTCTTGAATACAATTTTCAATGTTTGGACAGTGCAACTAGCATTGGCTAACGGTAAGTTACGCTACCGTTTGCATTGTTAAAATCACAGACCAAGTTATATAATCTAAGGTTAAAATTAATATTAAAGCCAACACACTTTGTATATGTATAGGTTTTTAATTGTATTGGAAAACAAATTTTTTGTTTTTAAGTGTTTAGAAGACGTATAATTTGATTAAGGCAGTGGTTATGTGCCCCATAATATTATAGTAGGGGGAATTATTTAAAAAATTAGTATAATCGTAATCTTTATTATGTATACAAAGTAAAAATATTCATAATGTGGACTATCCTAATATAAATCTAAATATTCTGTACAATTACACCATTTTAAATTAAAAAACTGGGCATACTCTTTATTGGTACTTTCCCAACGTACATACTTCTGGATGAAAACCGATGATATTTAAGTATATTTTTCTAGTTATGTGCATTTAGTTTGATTTTATTGCTATTTCTTTGTATTTACATGCATAAATTAGCCAGACAGATCCATTTTTCTCCTTGCTTAATATATCAACAAAACACTGCGCAATTGCTTCAGGGCTATATGGTGGTGCCGTAAAATAATTCTTTTTAAAACAAATTCAGACTTAAAGAAAAAATCCCCACACTTTCTACTTACGTTTGATGTTCTTTTCCTCTGTAATATTTTGTTGCAAATTTAACGGCTTCTGTTGAAACATCGGACGTTTCTAGATAATTTGTCTGCGGACATCCTATTGTTAATGCGGGACATGCAGTTATAAATTTGATGCCATGTTTGATATAATTAAATTCATTCTACCAACCAAAAAAAAAGTAGAGGATTTGGGATTACCTATTAAGGATATAGATAGATACTTACAGCTAATGTTTCAAAATAGGCAACTAAACCATGTTTCGATACGGTATAAACTGAAGTTGCTATCGGATATGGAACTTCATCGGCTAAAGCCACAAGTGCAATGCAACCTCCATTTCCACCGTTATTTTTGCTCATATAGTCTGTGGCACCATATACCGAATTGGCTACTCCCAACTTAAAAATTTTAATACAAAAACAATAATAACAACAGAACTCTTTTTTTTGTTTCGAGTTAAAAGCACCAAATTCATAGAAATTTCCGAGTTGATGTCCTCATTTACAATATTTGCATACGGAATGACAATGTCGATAGTGCCGTATTTTGCATTAAATTCGGCAAACGATTCTAGTAAATTATTTTTGGACGTAATGTCGGTCGTAATGAACGAAATATTTTGATTTTGAAAGTCTTTTTGTAGAACCTGAATTTTAGTAGGATCTTCGATAATATCGAAAATTCCTATGCTCTGTAAATGAAATCAATTTAAGAATGTTATTTAGAGTTAGAAGTAACTTTTATCTTACCATTGCACCATGATGTAAAAGTTCTCTTCCTATAGCTAATCCAATATTTCCAGATGCACCAGTTATGATGACGTTTTTTCCAGCAAATCTCATTTTCTTAATATATGGGCCGTTCTCAATTAGAATACACTGAAAATAATTCTCCAACTGATTTTGTGTTTAATGTTCATAAATGTGCGTCATATAAAATATCTATACGTACCTACCTATCTATCTCTTCAAAAAATGTTTTTATCATTATTTATAGGTAAAGCAGTGATGAACTAAGTAATTATTTATTTTGCGCCTAACACCGCCCCCCCCCCACACCCAAATCATTTAATTTAAAATCAAACAGTTGAATTTACCGAGACATTTTTATTATTATCTGTTGGTAAGTCCTAAAAATTCCTTCTCTCCTCACTATAGCCCGTTACAGTGAGGTCAAAATTTTAATTTTTCAAAAAATTATTATGTAATTGATTTTTAAATATAAATGTGCGTTGGAGGGATGATTACAAGGGCTTTGTATTAAAAACAATAAAATTCAAGAATCCAAGATGGTCTTCATCCGTGTTCAAACTTAAAAGTACAAAAATTCATTTTGGAACATGGCCATCAAAATTTTTTGTTTCAACAATTTTCAATTTGGGAGAAACTAATATGGGCCATTTTTGGTGATCATAATACCCAGGCAATTTTGGAAAAATACATTATTTTCATTCCACCTCTGGAACAAGTAAGTGGTGGATATGAATGTTTTTCCTTTGGAGCAATAATATAATCTCTAATCAAATAGCAATTTATCTAAGATTATAATTAAACAATGAAACAAATATTGGTCGTTTCAAAAGCGATTTTTTTAGCATTTTTATCAATTTTTATATTTAAGTTTTGAATTTATTTCTGGTTTCTTCTGAAATATTTAATCCTCCAAAATACATATAAGTCGACATATGTATATGTATATGTTTGTATGTACATGTAGGTAGGGGCATAGGGTTTTCCAAAAAAAAATTTTATTATTTTTGTCCTATTGCTAAAATACAAACCCAAAATCAAGTATAAAAACAAAAAAAGTTTTTCTGTTTTACTCGAAATGGCTTAGGATGGAAAAGTTAAAAATTACCTACTATTACAATTACTTATAATACAAATACCTATACCTACGTAGACAAACATTCTCAAATGTAGGTACAGATAAAAAATGATTAATTTTCTTTTTTTTTTTTTGTATTGTACGTAATGTGCTAAAATAGCATTTGTTTGGAATGAAAATACAAAAGATTTTGGTAAATTAATTATCTTATAGTGTCTCAGTATCCCAAATGTTATCAACAAATCTTGACATTTATTTAAATTACTCCATTATTAATTCATAAAAATAGAAAAACGAATTTTCCGCCTACACTGACTTGTATGTGGAGGGAAGCACAAAAACAACACTCAACACGGGTATATGAAATATGAGAGGGTAGAAAAACAATATACATTATGACAGAAGGGTGTAGTAGGGTTGTAGGGTGCTTAATATACAATATCCAATTCATTGAATTTTCAAATTGACAAAAAAGTCAATATCAGAGAGGTCGCTCAAAGTGTATGTTCAATATTTTGTCTGGGCGGCTAGTGTGCGAATTATTAATCCAATAATATCCTGAGACTTTTTTTTATAGGTTTTTCAATTTTCAACTTTTCTTTTATTTTTATAAAATTTTTGGAAACAAATAACTCTTTAAGGTCTATATATTTTGAACATGAACCAACCAATTAAAATTCAACTAAATTTCTTTTTTATATTTTTAGTGCAATAATACCTATATTTTCAAATGTTAACCCTTTAAAGGCACCGTTTGGACCTAAAAGAGTTATCGTTTTCTAAAAATGAAAAATTTACGAAAGCATTTCCAATAAAATTCTGACAAAGGTAAGCAATTTTTTTTTCAAAAATTTTCGTTAACCTTTTTATGTTCAAAATGTAGGGTTAACTTTTTCCAAAAATTTTATTTGCCAAAAAAATGCTGGAAATTTCAAATACTATAAAAATGGCAGAGTTTCAAAATTCAATTCAGTTCCTTTACCAATAATTTATAGGTAGGTATACGTCAAAACTATACTAATATAATACATATAATGACTTAATTGCCTTTAAATAGAAAATGATTCATTTTACCATACGCTTGCATACCTAAACTTGAATGAAATTCACTATAGGTACTTCCATCACCTTTATGTACGTACATTAGTTATATTTGCAACAATTCCAGCCTAAAAGTGTGATGATATCATCAACGTTACCATGTCCCAAAAAAATTTTCCATCGCAACACGCAAATTATATCCTGTCAAGCTTTTTAAATGTGCTTTTTGCACGAATCATAAATTTCCCTATACAATACCCGACACTATTCTACCGACTATCACATTGCTGCCGAATCGATACGATGACGATGATGGCTTTTTTTCACCATAGCATTTTGTGCGAGATTTCACATAAAGCATATCGGTCACGCATATTCATAGCGCGGTGGTGTATTTTGTTAATAGTGAAAAGGAATTTTAGTTGAGCTAATGGTTGGTTCGTTGATGAGTGTCTAAGAGAACGGAATACTTAAGAACTTTTATATAAATATATAGAGTTTTGGTGTGCTTTTTAGTGTTTTTTTTTTAAGAAAAAAAAAAAGTTGTTTTCAAAAAAAGTTCTGTGGAAACTCTTATTGGAATATTAATAAAATATTGGCCATATTAAAGGTACGAGTATATGAAGGTATTTGGCAATAAAAATTAAAAAAAAAATGTGATGATGATGATGATGATGAGAAAAATAATGTTATTTACTTTTCGTGACGTTATATACACTTGAAATTAAAATAGTTTTTCTAACGTTCAACCATCATTGAAGATGACATCATCTTGAATATAAATAATATACGAGTATAAGACAAAAAAAGCTATTTATAAATATTGCAGGAGAAAAAATTTTATTGCAAAATTTCAAATTAAATTGTTTGGTAGAAAATCACGTCTTCCACATAGCCATATACCAGCATATATTACGTACATATATTGTACTTGTATATTGTATTATTCGGCATTTATTTGTATGTATGTGAATTGAGAAAACCAACAAGAGACGGATAATTCGGGAATATCCTGGAATAAAGTGAGAAAACCTTTTTTTCGATGTAAACATGGATCGATAATAAACATGCGCTTTTATTTAAGGATCATAATAATGAATGTAATTTAATCGGTCTTTGTTCCCGCCATGACAACATATTCTTCTCAATGAGATTTTTTTTTGGGCCGAACCTGACCTATTTAAGTATCTTTTGGCATTGGGAGTACATTTAACATAATTAATGCGTGTTCGACAATTACTATCTCTCAAATACTTTAAATTATTCTGATGCGTACATTTTGTTATTTGAGTACATAGGAAAGGGTCAATTGTGCTTACTGCATAATAAGAAAAATAGTCAGTTCAGTGCGGTGTATGATTTCATTATTGTTCTTTTTTTTTCTTTTCTTTTGATGGCCTCTCATTTCTTTATTTTAATTGAAAATCTTAATATACCACTACATACATATAAATGTATACTTAATGTTCTATGTACATACTTCATTGCACCAACTCCATTTATATACATTTAATGGCTTACGTTCGATTTTTAATGCGATAGTATGCCTTTATTATGTCGCTTTATTATATCCCACCCAAAAAAAAAAAAAAACAACTTCAAACTTGAATTGCTAAAGTATTCTATTATAATAAATATTGTGATTTGTTTCAAATTAGTTACAAAAACCACCATTTGGTGTTATATTTTATAAAAAAAAAACATTAGGACTCGCAACTTCTAAGTGTAACTCTCTAAAGCTGTAAATCGTTTCGAAGCAAATGTGGAACGTTTTAAGAAAAGAAAAAAATAGAACTGTTCTTTGTAAGTAACTTTGGTTGTGAACTACCAGCCAGTTTTGCAACCGTAATTATAGCGTTGCAGCGTTGTTTGTTTACACTAATTTCAAACATTTATTTTTTGGACACCTCGTTGATTTGGTGAAAAATCCAACAAAATCCCTCGCCAGTTTTAATTCAGAGTTTAGTAATCACATTTTTGTGCCCCTCTTTCTGATTGTGTTGGAAGTCGAAACACCCTTTCCAATTATATAAAGGCCACGACAATGTCTTCCGATTTCTTGCAAATATGCAGAAAACTATCTAGTCGATGAATTCAAACAAATTTTTGATCACGATCACGAGAATAATAGTAAGTGCGCCAATGCCATCAATTCCATCAATTGTAGTATGTAGGTCCATCAGCGCCGGCAACAATGATAATTGCTGCAAATTGTTCCTATCAACTTTTGATGATACATTTTGATTAAAAACATTTCCCCCCTATTTTTACATTGACAATAAAATAAATAAATAACTACATACACAACATACATACATACATACATACATATATAAACTAGTGATCTATTGATCAACCATAACCTTCCTTTAAATCTGAAATA
>JANSTT010000996.1:16694-35311 GCA_026745375.1 Platyura marginata
CACTTTATTTGAAAATGACAAACTCTGATAATAAATGAATTCAACCTACATACATATGTACATATATGAGTGCTATAGAGATATATGACAAATAACAAAAAAAAAAAATTATTTACTTTATCTACTTCGACAAAATAAAATATAAAACAATTTACGAACGTCAGTTTGCACACAGCCAAAGAAATAGATTTCCAACAACAGTTCGACATTTAATTTTTTGTGATAAAACAAAAAAAAAACAACCGCGTTTTGTTGTGTTCAACGCATTGTTTCAGTGTAATTAATTAAATTTATTAGTTAATTGAGATCATTTATTAAAGATTAATATTATTAGCTCTTGCTCATATTTCATCATGCGATTTCGTGATCATATACCAAATTTACTGTTTATCAGTACAGCACACAGTTGCGGTTTTTTTTTTGTAGATTATCTAAAGTTCAAGGTGGCCTACATGATTGTAGTTATAGTCCACAACAAAAAATTTATCCGTATTTGGTGTTATTTTTTCAAAAATTTTGTTCTATATGAATCTTTGTCCTATAGTTTCTTTTTTGCTACACCTTGCTACGTCCCCATTCCATTTCCATGGTAAAAAAAAACTCATAGAATTTTTGTTTCAGAAATTTATTCTAAAAATTAAAAATTCGAGCGATGTGAGCAAAATTTAACTAAGTCAAAATCTTATACTGTAACTGTTTGGTGGAGTAAATTTGAAAAAAAAAAAAAATGTATTCTCATGTTGCTGTTCATAGGTAAAATTAAAAAAATAAATTAAATTTTCAAAAAAACTATGTTAAAAGTCTCTTTTCGGAGGGACGGCTCGATTCCGGGTTTGATAAAATGAAAAATTACGTTAATTATTTTAAAAGAGAGAATTTGGCTTGTTATAATTGTCTTCGGTCGGTGATTTTGTTTATTTCGTCCTTACCCATACACCTACAATTAATTAAAGATAATTTTCGAATTTCCTTACAGTAGACTCTATTTTACCATCCGAAATTGTATTTTTCAGATCAGTAATAATGTCTGATACCAAAAATGACTCGGCTCCTGACGTTGAATTGGCCAAACTAGCCATTGACGCTACAAGTCCAACGGAAAGCAATGGTGCCGCCGAAAATACCGCTTCGCCACCGACATCGGCCCGTGGATCGAATGCCGATTTTAAAGAATCATTTAAAGCATTTGCAAAATTTGGCGATACAAAATCCGATGGGAAACATATTACCCTGTCGCAAAGTGACAAATGGATGAAACAGGCTAAAGTGATCGATAAGAAAATCACCACCACCGACACAGCTATACATTTCAAAAAATTGAAATCGATGAAAGTGTCATTTGTCGATTACAATAAATTTCTGGAGGATTTAACAACAACAAAGAAAATTGATTTGGCCGAAATTAAAAATAAATTGTCCAGCTGTGGTGCGCCTGGCGTAAATCAAGTCAATGTAGATGATTTTTTCTACTATTTGCTCGTTGAATTAGGCCTATTAATGGAATAAATTTTTAATTTTTTTCTTTTTTTAGGCAGGAAAGGCTGCGGCTGCTGTAAATCGTCTGACGGACACCTCAAAGTATACGGGTTCGTCAAAACAGCGATTTGATGAGACTGGCAAGGGAAAAGGTATTGCCGGCCGAAAGAATGTTGTCGATGAGTCCGGTTATGTGTCTGGATATCAGCATAAGGATACGTACGATAAAGTTCATTAACTCTTGGGTTATAGAATTAAAGTCTTTATATATTATGGTATCTATATATTGTGTTAACTATATAGAGGGTAAGGATAAAATTGTGATTTTCCTTCTTTTATTTTTTTTAATTTTAAGAAGTAATAGTCAATAATTTAGTAATTGTCTTGTATACTTTTATCCTTAAGCTACATTATGTCTTCTAATTAATATTATAAGAAATTCTTACGTAAAACCCCAGTTTCAATTTTCATGCTTGAAGTTAATTTATTTTTCAATTTCATTAACAATTGGTCGATGTTCAAAATGGCGCTTACAATTATTCGGTATAATTACAAATAAAAGGTTTTAAGTCCTTTGTTTCACATTGATTTTTTAGTAGATATGCATTGAATGATTGGACCCTAAATATTTTTAAAATATTTTAATTAAAATTCAAAAATTCGCTAATATAGTTTATATAGTTCAGTCATTTTCTACCTTCTTATTATAATAGAAAATGGACGCTCTACCGATTGCATGCACAACAATGAGAGCGTTCACTTCAGCCATTTTGGTTTTTTATTGTTAAAAGATCGTACATGGAAAAATGATTTGTCATAATAGTTATATAAAAAAATCTTCGAATAGCATCAAAGAGGGTGCAGGCAGTCTCTAGTCGTTGTAACAATTTCCGAAAAACGACGCTTTCAGTTAACAATTACTTTATAGGTTCGTGGTGACTCGGAACGTTACATCGAAATTTTATTAAGTACAGAGTGCACTCTTTATCCAAATTGTTGTTTGATGGATGATACTGTCGTCTACTAACTGATCAGGTATACCAAGGAACAGCCTTAAAAGTTCGACAGAATGTACCGTCTGGTCTCAGGTTTTGCCGGTCTCGTACAAAATATGTTGTATAGTTTACTATCGCATTAATGTTGTTGGCCACAAGTGTAGAATTGTTAAACAAAATAATTTATCCATTCAATTCCAGAGCTTTTCTTTCTATCATACCTTTATCCATTTTTGTTTTGTTTTTTATTAAATATTTTGTTTTAATATGTATATCAATGAAGTATTTAGACATAGTCATTTGTGTATTGTATACATATTTTGTATATTTATGATTATTGTAACTACTAAGTGCATATACTCGTAATCCAAAAAAAAACAAATTTATAAATTTACAGTTTTTCTACTATATACAAATTTATATAATAAATAATTTTCGGTTCTTCCATAAAACAAATTTTGTGTAACGCCATTGTACCAAGTACAAAATTTAAAAAAAAAAACAATCAAAATAATAAAAATAATAAGCAAAAATAACAACAATGAAAAAGTATTTTTCAAAACAACTTCTAAAAATATTTAAAGTTAACCTTTTTTGAGCACAAAAATGTAATACATTATTAAACTTTATTATAATAAATGTATAAAACAAATATTTTTCTATTGATTTTTATTTAATCTCTTGGTATACAGACAGACATTAAGTTAAACCTTGTTGTAGAAAAAGTCAAACCAAAATCCAAAAATGTTAAAATCTCTCTAATGAGGGACGATGCATATGAATTTGATATGATTGTAAAATATATAAGACACGAGCCAAGTCCGAGCCAAAGAATATAATCTCCATATTAAATAAAATTACTTAGATTTTGATGACAAGTAATTCTTTTATCAATTCAAAGTAAATGCTGGTCTCTGCCGTCTACCTACATATATTTGCCGTTAAGCTCACCAAATTTAAATAAATTTTTTAAATAATTGAACCACTAACAGATTGTCATGACATCTACAGGAGAAATATTTTTGGCGCTCATTTTGATCGATTTAAAAAATAAAACCAGTGTCACATGGTATAGGAGGAAACCTTTAATTTTGTCCGCAAATAGGTTCGCAATCCCACTTTTATAATATTTGATCCCAAAAACCACGTGACTTAAAATCAAATTCCCGCCTTTTACATTTTTGACATTTTTTGATATAATAAAAAAAAGTCAAAAACTAAGTACCGGTGGAAAGTATTATTACAAAATATTGCTAAATAGTGTGTTTTTGCTGGAAATTTTCCATAATCTTTAATATATACCTGCAAAATTAGATTCACCTCTTTAAATGTCTGAAACAGAATCAATACGACAAGAAGATTTGATGAAAATACTGGTCGCTACTGATATACATTTGGGTTACAATGAAAAGGATACAATTCGCGGTAAGTGTTTTTCGTTCCGTGTTATCCTTTAATATAGTGTTCAATTATATTTCAAACATTTTTAGGAAATGATAGCTTCATAGCTTTTGAAGAGATTTTACAAAAAGCTGTTGATCAAGATGTCGATTTTATACTCCTTGGTGGTGATTTGTTTCATGATGCAAAACCCTCACCGAATACATTGCAGAGGTACTCTGGCACACTTAAATGTTGTTAATACTAATCTATAATTACCATTGCAGATGTTTAAAACTATTGCGAACATACACATTGGGCGACAAACCAATCGCTATAGAATTTCTAAGTGATCAAAATGTAAATTTTGGTGATTCAATAAACCGAACCGTTAATTATGAGGATCCCAATATGAATGTTGCATTTCCTGTCTTTTCAATTCATGGTAATCATGATGATCCGAGTGGTATGTTCAATGTTGCAGCGGCATCATTCAATTGACTAATTAATGAACAAATTTTAGGTTTTGGACGATTAAGTTCACTTGATTTGCTCTCTACAACCGGTCTAATCAATTATTTTGGCCGCTGGGTTGATTTAACAAAAATCAAAATAAGTCCAATTCTCCTAAAGAAAGGAGAAACACAATTAGCCCTGTATGGCTTGAGTTACATTCACGACAATCGATTGAATCGTCTTTTTTACGATTCCAAGGTGATAATGGAAAGACCTGATGAGAATAGTGGATCATGGTTTAATATAATGGTCGTGCATCAAAATCGTGCCGATCGTGGTCCAAAGAATTATTTGCCTGAAGAGATTTTACCAGATTTTTTGGATTTAGTAATATGGGGACATGAACATGATTGTCGCATTGAGCCCGAAGAGAATCCCACAAATAATTTCTTTGTCTCTCAACCGGGTTCATCGGTTGCTACATCACTAAGTGAAGGAGAATCCATTGACAAACATGTCGGTTTATTGACCATAAACAAAACGAATTTTTTTCTCCAACCACTCAAGTTAGAAACTGTTAGACCATTTATTTTTGAGTCGATCAATTTGGGTGAGTACATTGATGAGCTTGCGTTGGATGGGGGCGATGTCACGAAACAGGTATTTCTGTTCAGATACATCGAACGTATTTATTTGAATTGATCATTTTAGCTACAACAATTTGCAACCGAAAAAGTCGAAGCAATGCTTGAGAAAGCTAAAACAAAGCACAGTGGCCATCCAAATCAACCAAAGGAACCATTGCTGAGGTTGCGATTAATTTACACGGATGAAAATCAAATGTTTAATGGGATTCGGTTTGGGCAGCAGTACAATACTGAGGAAAGTATTTTTTATCAAAATTCTAATCAATCTGTTCCTTCGTTATTACTAACAGTTCCTACTAGACCGGCTAAGTCTAAGCTCGAAAGTCATTGCACTCTGGCGTTCTGTAATCCATTGAAGTGATCTAATGAACGTAACGACTCTGTATTCTGTATAGTGTGATCCAATTTGCTTGTTGTCGATGTCTAACTTCTTACTATTCATTGAAAACCACTCAATTCTGACGCTTCTCATAACTAGACCAATCTAGACGAATAGCCCAAGTCCCTACAACAACAACTACAACTCGATTCTGACTGACAAATCTGCTGCGATTCACTGATTGACTGTTCCAGTTGTTCATCAGGCATCTTATCGTTCCATATGAAACCATAGGCCGAATGGTTCGTAGCTGCGTCTTTAACAGATCTGTCGCAAGATTATTTTACTGATTGACTGAGCCGTTTCTGTGTGGGAATGAATATTGTGAAGGGGAAATGCTCCATCGAAATTTTAATAAAAAAACTATTTTTCGCATTTCATTAGGTCGCCAATCCAATGGATATGATTCTGTTCAAGAAAATGGTTCAACGCAAAAAATACGACAATAAACCGTTCGATGAAAGTGCCATGGACAATGCAATTGGTAAAGAGGTAGGCATTATTTGTTCCTTCGTTCCCTGTGATTGATTGATTTGTCAATTTCAGCAAAATGAAAAAGAAGAAACAAAAGTTGAGGACATTGTCGATCGATATTTTAACGAAGTCGATGAATCGAAACAGCTTGAGGTGATATTTTCGAAAAGTCTCTCTGAGCTATGTCGTAGATTGGTGGAACATGATGATGACGATGCTGCCGAGAATCTAATCAAGTAAAATTTATTGTTGTCCTTATTCTTATTCCTTTGTGCATGGAGTTAGGGACATTTTTTTTTAATTTTAAGGTTTCACAAAGACCAGGCTTGTGAGTTTTTGAATAAAAAAATGCCCACAGAAGATGATGTGGACGATGAACTATTGAAGTTCCGAGCCAAGGCTAATGACATTTATCTGGCATCATTAAAGGTTGGGTTTTTTGTTTAAAGGATTTTTGGGCAGTTGGTCTCATTTTTGTTTGTAAATTAAAGATGTTGGACAATCGAGGAGTAAAAAAGACAGCATTCAATTCAAATGAAGCAACAACAACAACAACATCAATGGTATTTTCTGACAATGATGATGATGATGTGCCGGTTGTTGTAAAACCATCAGCAAAGACATCGGTTAGTAGTGGTACCCGAGCAAATACGACGCCTAGAGGTTTACCAGGAAAAGGTCGAGGATCCCGAGGTGGTCGTGGAAGCCGTGGTGGTCGTGGAGCGGCTGGTAAAAATGAACTGAACATTACAACGGTGAGTAGAAACCAGTTTTTTTTTTTTTTTTCCATAACTTCCACACTTGACGTTAAGTGGACTCGATGTTTGTTTAGACAAAAAAACCAACTCAACAACCAACTATTGATTTTGCATTGTCACAATCGCGTAGTATTCCGCAACGGACGTCGACCAGAAGACCTGTCAGAATGACTCAGTACATTTCAGATTCTGAAGAAGATTAAGTACCAAACAGGGGGTTTTGTTTTGTTTTTTTTTTTATTTGTTTGTAAGATATCTCAAAGAAAACCAAATACATAATGTTCATTGAATCCTTTCGGTTTTTTTTTTCATTTATCTTATCTGATTCTATCTAATCATCTCGCCAAGTAACCTCAACTTCATCGGTTCGATATCTTTGCGTTATTGTTGCCTCATTCCATGGCATTCGTGTGCCAGATCGAAACATTTCGGCACCAGCATGGGCAATCATTACGCCATTGTCAATACAAAATCGTTCATCAGTGGTAAATGATTTGGCACCGCGCTCTTTGCACATTATCGCCATCATTTCTTGTAGTCGTTCATTGCATCCAACACCGCCAACAATGAGAACCTATTGGAATTGTTTTTTTTTTAACTCATTTGCTACTTATTGTTTAAGCGCTTATGTACCTCGGCAGAACCACAGTGGGCCATTGCACGTTCCGTTATTTCCACCAACATGCTGAATACTGTTTCTTGCAAAGACAAACAGAGATCCTCATTTGAATCTAGTGGTAGTATTGGGTTCGGATCGCCCTGCCTATATCTTATAGCTGCAAGAGATACGATTTTCGACGTAATTCCGGAAAAACTAACGTCCATCCCTATTGTAAGTCTATAGATTATTATTGAAAATGATCTTCAAACAATGAATAGAATCAAACCTTTGACACAATACGGCAATGGGCTATATGTTGTTCCTTTTTTTGCTAATTGTTCAATGTTATATCCAGGACTAGGATCATTTGACAATTTAATAGCTCTAGCAAATCTATCCAAACAATTACCAACAGCAATATCGATTGTTTCACCAAAAATGCGATATTTCTTCATTGAATACGCAATCACCTGTGTATTGCCACCGCTAACATACAAAACGGTTGGATTGTGAGCTTTGGTTACGAGTCGTCCCATTTCGATATGTCCAATACAGTGATTAACACCTAAAATTGGTTTGTTCCAAATTTGTGCAATAGTACGGGCGACAATTGCAACCGTTAGCAGTGGCGGTGCCATGCCAGGACCTTTGGTATAGCAAACAACATCAATGTCGTTTGGTTGAATTTTTGCCACCTCCATGGCTTCTTTCAGAAGTTCTAATATGACCTGGCGATGATGTTGTGCCGTTTCTCTTGGAAGGAATCCTAGTAATGTATTGATATTGTTTTGATTATTATCGGAAATAGTGAGAATTTTGCAATTACCTTCTCCTGGTGGGCTTATGTATGTCTTGCGAACATTGGATAGTATTTCTCCATTTCTAACAACTCCAATTCCAATTTTATTGGCACTTCCTTCGAATCCAATGGCAGTTACCATTTTATTAATGTTTTTAACAAAATTTTGACGAAAATGAAAATTTAAACGAAACTACTTTACTTATTTAATATTAAACAATCACCAACAGTACTAAATACTAATTAATTACGGATTTTCGGAGTACGAATAACAATTTTTAGCATTTCTTAATGAGAAAACTTGAAAAAATTATTTATTTTATTTTGACAACAGTAAAACGCTTATCTCACTCTAACATATACTAATTAAATTATTTCAATTTATTTTTGTCCTCTATCTCTATATGTTGCAAAAGTTATACTGACGTTCATGACTAAAGCCGTTACCAAATTTTTTAAACGAGTTTTCAAAATCGGCAAAAAAGTTACTATTCGTCACAAAAAATTCCTCGTTTAAGTTTGACAATTTTTGGTTTTATTTTAAACTAAACTGAAACCATAAAACTCGCTGCCAAATAAGGCTACACTCTTCCTCTTTCCAGATATGTAATTTATATAGGTTTTTGTGTTTTTTTTCATTCGACTCGAAAAATCGTATTTTCATACTGTTTTTTTTATATCAAGTGTTTTCTACTTAAATTAAAAGGGGTGCGTTTATTTGACGACTTGTTTTGTAATTTAAAAAAAGTTTTAAATACATAAATATTAACTGAAAAGATCAGGTATTTAGCTGAAAAGTATCTCCGGGTACTTACTACCCATAATTTTAATCATAAGTTTTATAGTAAATTTGGAAAATTTTTGCTATTAGGGAAATTAAACTTCAAACGATTATCATTTTGATTCTATTGTGAACGGTACTCTTGTCTCTATATATCTCTATTGTAAACGTCAAATGATTTATATAAAAAAATGTCTGCAATAAAATTAGTCGGAAGAACCACGGATTTTAAAGGAAAACCACTATGGGAAATACTAGGAAATCTCAAAAATGCTGGAGTAGGACGTCTGGTAATACGTAATAAATTTCAACATTATCCTGAACCATGTTTTATGAAAATACTACAAGTAGAAGCTCAACCTAACCCCACCGAAGTAAACATTTCAATTTCAATTGCAAGACAAGTAAAAAAAAAATACAAAAAAAAAATTATTTTATTCTAGCCGTATCAAGATCGTAAAGTAAAAGTAATTGTGGAGAGAGTATTTCGTGGACGTAAATGTGCAGAACCTATAACTATGCTAAGTACATCCTATAAAGCCGATTATTGTCTAGTGCCCAAAGATCAGGAAAGTAAATATTACAGATCGGTTCCGTTGCCCGTAGCGAAAATTTTACCGCAACAAATCGAATTTCCGCCACTGTTTCGAGAGTTTATTTTCAAAGAAACTGGAAATCCAAATCCTATGATGGATCTGAAAATAAAAAGGGGAAAATATAAACTTGCCCGAATAGCTACAGATGGAGAAATACCAAATGCCGTAGTTGGCATGGGATTAGGAAAACCAGTTAGTCCAAAGCTTTTTAAAGGATTGAATGTTTAGTTTTTAAGGATCGATTATGATTAAATTGTTCTAAATTTAATATCAAAAGTCGCTTTTTACATTGTCTAATCTAATTCAATGTCCTACCTACAGTGAAAAGCCTTTAGCAGAACATTTTTTCTTTATTGATTCAATCTTATCAATTAGGTTAGATATGTTTTCTTATGCCAAGTTGAATTTTCTCATTGGGAACGGCAATCATTTTCATTAAAATCTCGATTTTGTTCTTGTTGAGTAATTTTAAATGAAAGTTTTTCAAAATCTATAAGACAAAAAAAAACCAAATTTTTGATAATTTTGAATTCTATTAAAGGAATTACCTCGGTAATGACGAAATGCATTTGCAAATTGGCTATTTTCTGTCCAACACACGATCGTGCTCCAAGTCCATAGGGTAACGTACCATTTGGACGAATAACATATTTTAAACTATTATCTGGGCATCGATTCCATCGCCATGGCAAGAATTCACTGGCTTCTGGAAAATTGTCATCATCCCGTCCGGAAGTAAACATCGATGACAATACCAATGTCTATGAAAAACAAATATTCTCTCTAAGTCTCTGGTATCAAAACTGTATTGACATACATTTTGTTTCACTTCAAAACCACCAAGAACAACATCCTTTGCCAATACACGACCAATAAAAGTAGCCACCGGAAATAGTCGAAGTGCCTCTTTAACAGTTCCACGAACTAATGTCGATTCGGATGTATGCAGTGAATCGAGTATGTCTTCTCTAACCTGTAGTTGAGTTTGTTGATCTCGAGCCAATAAATATAGAGCCCACTGTGTGGAATAGGCTGTCTATTGTAGAACTCTCAATAAATATGGGATTGAATTATAAATTGGAAAATTTCATTTTTACTGTATCTCCAGCTGCTATTATCAGATCGATAAATATTCTTTTGATCACATCGATTGACATTCCTCCCGATAGCATGTCCAGTATAAGGCAGCCAGTATTTAGTTTGCTATTTAGACCAATTTCAATGATTGAGTTGGCTAACTGTAGTGTTCTGGTTATGTTCTGCTCAAATTGTTTCCATATGCCCAGTTGTAGGTTTTTTGCCAATTTTGGCGGAAATGACATCAACGGTGCACTGTGTTCGAAGATTTTCTGAACATTTTCAATAAATTCCATTATGATGGGCTGTAATTTGTCCTTTGTTGTGTTTGATGTTTTGCCCAACATCATGTCGACAATGACTAGGGCAGATTTAAGTTTTTTTTTTCAATTCGAATAAATTTTGAGTAAATGATTAAAAACAGCGTTACAACGGTAGCCTGTGGAACTTTTTTTTCTATGAATT
Organism: Platyura marginata; assembly: GCA_026745375.1. Taxonomy (NCBI): domain Eukaryota; kingdom Metazoa; phylum Arthropoda; class Insecta; order Diptera; family Keroplatidae; genus Platyura; species Platyura marginata. The sequence goes on from JANSTT010000996.1 coordinate 27,579, forward strand.
AAATTTTCATTTTTGTATTCTCTATAATTGTTGTCAGATTCATTTCTTCTACATTTCGACTACTTTTTCGAATAACATTAAGTGCACACTGTACCACAGCCTCCCCTATTTTTTGTCCGATTTGCTCCAAAAACAATACAGATCTTACTTTAGGACTACATAATCAAGGTTAAAATTTCAGCTTTATTCCGTTTGGCCGGAATTTTAATCACGGACAGACGGACAGACGGACAGACGAACAGACGGACATGTACATTTAAAATTAGAGTTTCACGAGAAAGACAATGGTGTTGAAATTTAATATAACATTAAAACCTTAACCAATCAGTTCAGTTAAATTCAGCCAACGTTCTAATTTAAACTCTAACCGAAGTGTTGTTTTTTATTTAATTGGCATTAAAAAATCAGAAATAAAACAAATTTATTTCAATAACAATTAACAAGTTCTGAATCTCACTTAATATTTGGTACAAACTGTAACCATGTATCTATGTATGTATGTATGTATGTATGTACCTATTGTAGCTCTATGGTGGCAGAGTTGCCGCGTCTCCATAGAAATGAGAACATTAAAATCAATTTTCGTTTCCTTTGTAATTAAAATTTTATTTATATTTATAATCGGCAATGCAGATAAATATCATCCGAAATTATAATTGGATAATATTATTAAAATTAAATGATTGTTTATGTTTGTTTTTCCCTCAATGATGGCACAAGTCACAAATCTACCTACCTCCTTTATATGTACGACAGTTATTTTTGGTCTCTGGAGGTATAAATCTTTGTTATTGCTGGAATTAAATTGTCATCTTTAGCTTAACATTTCGCCATTTATTCGGTAACTTTAAAGTCAATTGTAGAAAGTGTAGGTATAATAATAGGTATCTATTACACATTGAATCTTTAGGGGTTTTATATATAAAATTTAAAGCATTTTCGAATAATGTAAAAATGCTTTTAGGTATAAAATACTTGAGCACCATGAATGAATTTAAGACGATTATTATTATTATTGAAGAAAGTATGTTAAATTAATGAATATAAAATCTTAAAAGATAATTTTTTATTTGATTAGGACAAATAATCCCGATTTGAGGGTAGATTTCAAATTTATGCTAAGTCGATTATGATGGTATTAGTTTTGTAATTTCCGGATTGTTTTTACAGTAATTTGTAATTGGGTGCTGGTGTTGTATTTGTATTGTCATAGGATTGGGATACTTACAAACTATCGTTCAACAGTTTTTAGGGTCATTTTAAAAAATTACATGTTAAATTTATTTTAAAATATGACAAAAAGCAAACTGTGTCGGCGAACAATTGACATTTTTAATTAAAATAAATTTCGTTCTTTGGTTATCTCGCATTTTTAGCTTTGAAAATCAAATATTTTTTATGGTGGTCGAATTATTTAAACCGGTAGTGTTTGTACAACTGTACATAATTAGTTTACCAATTGTTGTAGTTTAAATTCAGCAGTAGTAGAGAGGAATTTGGTACATTATAGTTAAATTAAAAATGGTGTTCAAAAAAATTGTTTTTTTTTATTGATTTTAACTAAAATCCTGTATTTTAAAAGGTGTATTTTTAAGGCATCCAAAAAATCTAAACTAAATTAAGTAAGACTTAAAGGAGATGATAGAAAATTACATTCGACATTAAAAATATCGATTTTTTTTTTTTTATTTGAGATTCTATTTCGTGTACACTTTATAACTGCAGACATTTTTAATTTTATGGTTGCACAGTTGTCACACTCATAATAAAAATGATGTACGAACAAATGATCTTGAAACGATTTGTGCATATAGTAAGATTCTTAGTTTTTAAAAATCAAAAATATACTCGTAAATTAAAAATTGGGTATTGCATATTTCACTTATTTTGCCTTTTTGGTAATAAGAAAAAAAAAAAAAATCTAAAACCGCCATTACTAAAAATTGCTCGTAGCGAACGTATGATTCAATTAAATCGCCATTTTGCATAGAAGGCCTCTACTCTAAAAGTCTAAAATGACCAAATTTTTATTTTTGAAAAGTTGTATTATTTTGTTTGTCTATATTTCTTATAAATTTATTAGTCTGATTGCTTGAACTGAAAAAATTGGAATAAAAAGTTGCACGTCAAAAATGTTAAAAGAAAAAAAAATAGTGAAAAATGAGGAAATATTGAAGAGAATTCAAAGATATTATTAAGAGTGAAAATTATCGCAAAAAAACAGTGAAACAAGGTTTTATGAAGAAAGATAGTGAAAAGTGAGGTAATGGTGAAAAAAGTAGAGTAAAAATGATAAATAAAAAGTAAATCAAAGAAATTTGAAAATTATAAAGATTTTCTGTGGAAAAAAAGAAAGAAATGAAGCTACAATACAGCTCTATTCCAGATGATTGTCAGATTAGTTAAGGTATTTATATAATTTATATTTGATTATTAATTGATTGATAAAAACAACACAAATAACCAATACGCGTTCGAAAGTATTCCCCGGAATTACACAGTAGGAATAATTTTTTCCAAAAAAAAAAAAAAAATATGTTAAAAATTCGTTCAACTATAACACTCCAATATATAGTATAGAGATAGAGACTATTATTATTAATAATAATTAATTTAAAAACAAACCATTTATAGCCCAACCATACAGTGAGTTCATCAAACTTGGTATTTCAGTATAATCCTCCATCGAGTTCCTTACCACCAAACGATTCCATTCAACAATAAGTTTGTCACAATTTCTTTTTATTACTTCTTGTGCAAAAGCATTGTCATTTCTCAACAGCAAAGTGTTCATTATTTTTCTATTGATTAACCATTCCTCGTCTTCCCTATATACCAATTTACGGAATAAATATATTTCTGTATATATAATAATGCCTGGGCTAAATATAAAGACTTTTAAGTACATGAAAAATAGTCCCCGCTTACAGTTATGCAATTTATTGTATAAAATCCATGATTCTGGAAGTGGATGTTTCGGATATTTGCCCTCATACAGAAACATTTCCCGTATAAGTTCCGGCGAATTGATGAATACGCCGTCAACGGGTCCAAGTGGTTCACGGAAAATTGGTCCAAGTTTTGCATGCCGTTTGTCAATATATTCATGAAGTCTGGAAAATAATAAAACAAAAAAACAAAAATTACTTATCGAATATTCAGTATTTTTTGTAATACCTCGTTTATTGAATGAACCATAATATACCCGACCTATTAATTAATCAATTGGATGCCTCGTGTTTATAAAATTTATTTCATCAATTATTTATTGATGACTAAAAAAAAATATAAATAAAGAGAAGAGTTTAATGCTAACTGAAGCTAATTTGCAATTCAATATTGTTGAAAAGACAAATTTTCGCATTTTTTATTTTTTTCGTTTTTTTTTTTTTTTTTTTAGGGGGGACATGAATGATTTATTATTATTTTGTTGTCATATATTATCGGTACTTTATTTTACATTTTTTTTTGTTTATCTGAACTCTTCGAAAAACTTCTGGGTGAAAAAGTTTGAAAATTTTATGTTAAAGGCGCAAGAGGTTTGTATACACTGTGTTGTGTGTGTGTGTGTGTGTGTGTTGATGGATATTCCATAAAGTATAGAGAAGTTCAAGTTTATTTATGCGAAAAGTTTAATTTTTTTTTTTTTTTAAATAAATTTTGTAAAAAATAAAAAACAGATATAAACTGACACTATACCAAAAGCAGTAAATTTGAAAAGTTTAGAAAAAGCAACAGTTTTGTAATTTAATAACTGATCCAGGTAGGTACATTGTATAAGTATGTAGGTACCTATATAAAATAAAGCTGATATTTATTAAATATTGGTTTATTAAATTATGGTTGTTTGAAATTGAAATTCAGTTTCGGAGTTTCACTACAACTTAAACTACAACATTGTTTTAAATATTTAATAAGCATTTAGGTACTTGTCATACGTAAATTTTACATTACACAAGGTTTTCTTTAAAATCAATCATGTTGCTAAAGTTGCAATTGGAATTAATTTCTTAAGCTTCTTAAGGAAGAATGAAGTGTAACAACACTAAGAGTGATTAGAATTTTATCCCTATGCCTTCATTCTTTCCTTATCGAACTCGATGTCCTTGCTAATAAATATCCCTACAAGGAAAAGAACCTATTTTGAATGGGAATGGAAGGGAATACCTATCCCGAAACTATGCATGTGGGTACACAATCTAACGTGCCAAAATCAAGCAACCTCTGCTCAAACTCGTTCTTAAGTACATAATACTTATATAAGTTTATATGTCGTCGTTTGACGGAGGAAAGACATTTAATAAGACATTGTTTGGAAGGTGAAGCAAGTGAAGGGGGATTTTGACCATTATCCGTAGCAGGAACTAAAATTCACCCAAACCTACAAAATTACTAGGCACTAGCTCATCATGGGCAATGGAAAAAAATCTGTATAGAAAGGAATGGGGAAGGAGGAAGGGGGTTAGGTGATGAAATTCATTGGTAAATGGAAATATGTACTAGAATCAACATTTGATTTAATTTAATAACAAATTTTATTGATTGTAGCGCCATAACGGTATGGTTTATAACTTTTCCTATCTATTAACCCTTTTGCGGACGCTAACTGCAATTGCAGTGATGGCGACGGTGATGGTGATGGTGATGAAATTCTTGCGTCCGCGAAAAGGTTAAAGAAAAGTACAATTTTACGCCCTAACGGGGTATGATTTGGAACATTTAGGTCTATTAAAGAAATGCAAATTGATTTGATTGTCTATATTTCTTTCTTTTTGTGTATTTCGCGTAAATAGAGATAATCGGAATAATTAGCGCACACAGGACAATTTGATAGTCTTTTTTCATTATTTGTTGTTTGAATTTTTCTGGAATGATAAAAAAAATCTATTTTAACGTTGGCGCGTATACTTATGCCGACAAATGTGATAATTTATGGAACAAATTTGGGATATTTTTTATATTACATCGAGCTACCCTATACTATTATAGTACCAACCATTTGTTCTTCAAATATATTTGGCCTTTCTCATTATTTATAACAACAACAAAAAAGTCAAAAATTATTAAATATGTGTAGTGTGGTGGAGTACATATGTTCGATAAAAACCACTTACCTTTTCCCTGAACCGCATAATATAAATTCCAACTTGGTGCCAATGAATGGTAGTCGTTTGGCTGTTGGCATCCATTCAAAAGGAAGTATTTGCTTTTTACCAGCAAAACTATTCTCTTTATCAGTGGTTAAACATTTCCCATTTAAACTTGAAAAACATTTTAAAACATTCGAACATACGTTAGCACTTGTTGGATGGAACACCTTCTGATAGAACATTTTTGAATACAAAAAATTTATTTTGTTCTTTTTGTTTTTGTTTTAGTTTCTGTGCACACACACAACAAACTCTTATATAATTTCAAAAACTATATTCTTGTGTTTGAACCAACAAACAAAAACAAATCAAACTTAGACCGATTTGTAATATTTTTTCGTTTCACCAAATAACTAGCTGATGATCTCGGACTCGAATGAACTGACAATATTTATTTTATACAACATAAAAAAAATAAAAAAATTCTGGACTCGGAGCAATAAAAAAGAAAAAAAAAACAGTATCTGATATAAAGAAGTGGTAGGAGGCAAATATGAGGAGGTATATGAGGTATGTAGGTATACTATATAGGGTCAATACACGTTTTGCTTACAAAAAAATATCATTCACGTATAGTACACACGCTTGCCTGTTTGGTCTCTGCCTGATTTGCTTTGCCCAATATAAATATGGTGTAGTTAGAGTGACCACGTACCAATATCAGTTTGAGGTTTAACTTCATTTGTACCTACAATTTTCTGGTATTACAATATCGGTGTATTGTACGGTGACATTTTATATGTATGGGAGGTGTAGGAATAGCTAATAAGCAGAATTTTAATTTTTTTTGCAAAACGTGTCTTTCTATACATTCACCTATAAAAACAACAACAATAATAACAATAATAACAGTAATAGCGAATTTGGCGAATTGCTTGCGTGAAGAGATAAAATGAGCGTCTGACTTTGTTTGAATGGTTAAAGAAGAACATTTGGAAGGTTTCAGAATTAAATCAATGTATTTCTTTTGAAATTTAAAACTTAATCTGTTTGTATGCTCGTCTTAATAAATGTACGTCTGTCTGTCTATCTGTCTATCCCCGCTTGTTCGTCTCTCAATTGGCCTGGTCCATCTGTCTTTTTATCCGTGATCTAGATCCTTTATAGCGATGACATTTTTTTTTGATATTACTAAGTACAATTTCTTTTCATTTTGGTTAAATTGGTCCAAAAAGTAGGGGAGATATGGGGTAAAACGTAAAATGTTGTATGAATTAACTTTAACTAACTATCTTGAATAATTCGTAGCTGAGTTTTTGAGTAATTATAAAATTTTCTTTTAATTGTGTGGGTTAATCTACATTAATTTGGGTATTTTGTAATTGACATAGCTAATTTTATAGTTTTTTATTACAAGCAAAAAATTAATACAACTGAATTATTGATTTTTTTTATACTTAACTTTGAAGATTATTCATTTCTGGTAATTAGCAGTTAGCAGATAGATATACATACATATATCTATATTAGACCTACATACTTATACTTAGTTCGTTCAAAAATGTTTGTCACTTCAAGTCTTACTTCTATTGCATTTGCAATCCTAGACAGATTATAAAATAGAAAATTAGTGGACAAGTAAAATTATAAGTGGGAAATTTATTTTCAGAAAAAGATTGCTTAAGAAAATATAATAAATTGTATAAGAAAAGAATTTAATTTATCCCTTTACATTGTTGTCATATTTAAATTACTGAAGAAATTTTAATTTTTCATTCAGAATAATTTCATGAAACACATTTCCTAAAGAAAACTTTATTGTTCATTATTTCTATAATATGTCGAAAGCAGAAAAGAAAACTTTTGGTTTTTCATTTCTTTTATAATTAGGTACTTCTCACAACCGAGAGAGGTGTTATTTATTTTTATATAAGTTTTTTTTTTTTATTTATCAAAACGAATTTTCATGCTTCAGAAAAACTTGAAAAACTTCATATTATACAAAACTTTTCCCGTCATTGATTGATGATGTTTTTTTTTCCTCTCTATAAGAAACACACATTTTAGAGAAATATGGTAACATGAAAATATGTGAAGTATATATAGAGTTGTAGAAACTTTGCAACTCTAATTATTTTAATATATGTATGTATACTTATATGTATACAAAAGCTAAAATCATACATACATACACACATATTATGTAGATATGAATTTGTATGTATGTATATATGGGTATAAACCAGAAAACGTACAAAAATGTTCTGAACGCAAACCAACTTGGTGCTCCTATCATCGTACATATAGCGTCGTTTCATGGCGAAAAACTTTTTCTGTTTTGTTGAGATAGGGCTGATCGCAAATAATCCAATTGAGTTTAACGTGGCCAGAATATTTTAATGGAAAACCACCATTTACCGCACGTAGAAAAGTACTTATTTTTGTTTGCGCTAGATAACGAACTATTAATTTGATTTTATTTTTAACTTTTTAGTTTATAGCATCCATGACCCCCCTCCCCACCTATACCTCCATATATACACATATATATGTATATATATATATATATATATATATATATAATATGGTTTGTTCTTTTTCTTTTTGGTTTGTTGGGCTAGGTGGCTGCAGGCGAAACGTGTA
>JANSTT010001007.1:0-33758 GCA_026745375.1 Platyura marginata
TTTTATGCACTGTCAAACATTATTGCTACATACTTATATAAAGAAAATTTAAGATTTTCAGCAAATTGTAAAATATACTTTTCGTCTAATTTTTTATATTCCCCATTATAATATTATTGAAATTTTATATTTCACTTCCAGTTTTTATATTTTACTTCCGCGAAAATGAAATATGAAAATTCCGTTATTAGCACTCCAACTGGCATAGTACTAGTATCTTTGGAGATGCAATAAGTAGCAACTATTGTATCATCCTTATTTCATTCCTACATAGTTATAATTCAGAAAAATTCCTATAATTCAGACAACCTATAATTAAGACTAAATCAAATTAGACTGAATTATAGAATAGTCTGCTTTATAGGATTCTTAATTATAGGAATTTTACTGTATTACCACTTATGAAAAAAAAAACTAAATCACTTGGCACTTTGTTTTATGTAACTTCAAACACTTAGCTTAATTGAACTCTTCGATAGACTTTATTATAGTATGTACATAAAATAAAGAAATCTCTCCATCTCAAGAAAAAAAAAAAAATTAGATTACCTATACAATATTTGGATAAAACATTAAACTTACCCTGAATTTCATATGTATACCTATACGAATAGAGAAGAACCTAATGAGTTTGATAATAAAAAGACATTTTGGTTTCCGGTAACTCTTTAATGAACATTTTCCTTTCTCATATAGATACATACATATACAATACATATAGCAGATTTTACTGGTTTCCTTTCTTTAACAATTACAAAAAGTCACCCCAAAAATGCAAGCAAAAAGTTACATACATTTATGTAGTCCAAATAATGTAAAGTAAAGCACAAGGGGCGGAATTTTGATCATTATATATATATAGATACGTACATATAATCTTTATACATATACACCTATTCCTATCCCCTCCAGACATACTTATATATAGAATATTTGAAGTCTTACTCTAGTTTCTCGGGAACGTAAATTGGTCTATACCGCTACCACACATAGAGTTACATTACATTAATGATTCTCTAAAAAGAGCTATGTTGTCGCGGAATATTACCAAGTTTCGATTATATTATTTCCTTCTGGTGTGGCTTTTGGAAACCCCAATGGGTGACAATGACGACAACAACATTACCAAACCACATAACTTTTCATTATTATTTTTGGTATTTGAATATGCAACATTTAGAATTTTAGATGCTAGGAGAAAGTTTTTTTTTTTTTTTTTGTAATCGGGTTAATGATCAAATAGAATTCGTTTTCTTCCCAGATTTGTTCCATTTTTGAATTAAGAACGGATGAGAATATTGTTAGTTTGTTATGAAAAAGAAGATGACTGAGAAAAATAATTTTTCTTATTATTTTTCCTTATGCTATTTCGTATGTATATATATAGCAGGAGGACTGTTCTCTTATTGTTATAAGTATAATGAAGACAAACTTTCTTTTTTTAAACATCAATGGCTTATTACATATATAAAATTTAATGAAAATATAATATTAAAGTTTGTTCATGCAACTAACATAAAACATGACGATAATAGAAAAGTTATTTTTGAAATGATATCGAATATGTATCAAACGTGTTTAATAGGTATATAAGGAGCTTAAAAAGTTCTCAACAACATTTAATATCGTAGTGTTTTGTTTGAATTTCGAAGTGCATCAGACAGTAGAAGCATTTCACGGATAATTTCAGCTCTCTCTCTTTGTTTAAGTTGATAAGAAAAGACAGTTATTAAAATTTACTTTTAGGTAAAAGCTTAATATAAACATTAACACCACATCTAAGGAAAAGTAACAACATCATAATAAGGAAATCAGATTTTATTCACCATACGACTCTGTTGTCATTTTCCATTTTATTTTGATTTAATTGAACAAGTATGAAACATAATATAAGTCATTTTGTCTTATGAACTTACTTACGATTTAAGCTGTTTTGGCAAATGGACACAGAATTATTTACACATACTGAATTAGAATACAGTGTCGATAAACTTATTCGAATACACACTAGCGCATTTGTATGGACTTTATATTTCTTGGTCGAATAAATACTTCGAATTGGTACCTACTAAGTTTCTGTATATACATAACCTGTCTAAATTATAGTTAACCCTTCATTGTATGATTTTTTTTTTTTGTTTTTTTTTTGTATAGGTACACTTTTAACATTGCTGTCAGTAATAAATAATAAAGATAGAAAAAATTTTCTGCTAAAATAGATAGATAATTGAAAATTACATAGCTAAATGTAAAAAACGAGTTTTTGACAAAAGTGTAGATAACGACTTTTTGTTTTACATATACGATATATGCAATATCATATGCAGTAAACCAAAAAATTATACTTTAAATTCAATCAAAAATATTTTTATATCTATTATTGCATATATGCAATGTCATGCAATGAAGGGTTATGGATAACATTATCATTTGTTAGTGTTCATTTTGCTGTGTCTACTGGATTTAATCAAAAATCAATTGCACATCGTTGAAAGCGGTATAAATTGAAGAATACATTATAGTAAAGCCTCTTTTCGACTGAACCGAAACTACAGAAAAAACGTGAGACAAAAAAAAATGACTGAATTTATTTATGACTTTATGCAATAAAATTAGTTTTTATAGACAGTATAAAATTTTTTCTGACTTTACATAGAAAACCATCTGCTTATAAAATACCTCCATACGCTAATAGTCGATTCGCACCCTTGTATTAATCAAATCCATTATACAAATTCAGTCTGCAATTGACAACACTGCATTTATAAAATTAATTTAAGTTAAAGAATCTATCAAAATATAGGGATAAAGCTCACGAAAATATTAATCTTTTTTTTTTTTTTTAAATAATAAATCTTCCTAACTGTTTTTTTATTCAAAAATTATTGATGCCTGCATTAGAACAAATTTATCATATACTGTCAGCTCTATGCAATATTTATTCATATCATAACAATAAATTACAATTCTAAAAAATTGTCATTGCTTGACGTATAGCGTTTTCAAAAGAGCTTTTGGAAAATAAATAGTTGTGACCCAGTTTCCGTCTTTTTATATGTGTGCCATTGGGCCAAAAGAATGAAAAGAAAATTCTTTTTCTTTTTTTTTTTACCTTGCAACATTGCGACTTTATATTTTTTATTTTCGCGATAAAGATATATATTAAAAGGGATTGTCTAACACAACATATTTTATCATACCAAAAATTCTCATACGAAAATATTTATCTTTCTGTTTACAACACACACAAAGCGATTGACGTATATATAAAGAAATCCTATATCCATTCTCATTCCCTTTTGTGTGGTAGCGAATATCCCTAATACACTCCTTGTGAGCTTTGAAGTTTTGTTGAAGACTTTACAGCAGGAACACCGATTGAATGTTTAAATGTGTGAAGAAAAAAAAAGAATAATATAGACAAGCGCGAACATATTGAAGTAATTGAATATATGAAAAAATGGGTATCTAGAAAAAAAAAAAAAATAAATAAAATAAAAAAGTAATAAAATTGAAAAATGGTGGCATTTTAATTTTCCTATCATTTGTTGAGATTGAATAAAAAGAAAAAACAAAAAGTCTACAAGGCAATTTTTATGATTTTATACTGGGTTATAAAAAATATTAGCCTTATTTCATTAGCCAAAAATAGAACCGGGAATATAGGGATGATTATATTTTTTCCCTAAAAACATAATAGCCGAGTATTAAATCTGCCATTACCCACATTTTTATGAATGATTGCCAAGAATGGTAAATATGTCTTGGTTTTTTTTTTTTTTTAAATATTATTATGGTTTTTTTTGTTGTTGTACAATGAATATCATTAATATTAATTTTGCTTAGAGTCTATCTTACTTAGACGATAAAATATGGAAAATAAGTTCAGTGGGCTATTTCAAACTTTTATACTTTTTGGGTCATGACCTGAAAAGTGTGTACCATTTTGAGTGCGGATGAATTGTAACTTTTCAAATTTTAATTGGAAAAGGGAAATATTTACATAGAATCAGCAGCTCATTCTAACTAATAACATTATTCATATAATGATAATGTAAAATGTTTTCTAATTGTTATTTCTTTAAATGAAATGGTTTCTCCCTCTTGTTTTATCTTATATTTCAGCCATTCTATATTAAACGTATAAAAAAATCGTAAATTACGGGTTGACCATCAGCGATTTGGCTGAAATTTTCAGAATTGAATCTACTCGGGGAAAAAAACAATATAATTTGAGTGAATAAAATCTAGAATTTTTTTTGAAGGATGGATTTTGACCGAAATGACTAAAAAATATCCCAACCTGAACCGATTTTTACGTGTTTGGTCGCGTTGAAAAGGTTATTTAATTTACTTTTAATAAAAATTAAAAAAAATGTATGCAAATCGGTCAAATTCCAAAATTAAGTATATTTTGCCCCCACTTTACAAAAAAAAAAAAACTTCGGAAAGTAAATTTAATTACCTATTCAATGCGATCAAATTTTCGATAGTGACTCAAAACATGGCCTAGATATAGATTTTTAAGTGTTTCATGAACAAAAAACAATTTTTACAATTTTTTTGATCTATCGTTAACCCTTATAGGACCCCCCATACAAAAATATTATAAAATGGCAGTTTTCTCATAATTCTTATATGAAATTGTCATCAATGCCATTTTTGTAAATGTCCTTCAACTTAATTATTTGTACAAAAAATTGTAATTTTCCTCGAACCTTAATGAAAAGAAATTTTAAGACCTCGGGGTCCTACGCGACCCCGCTTAGTTCACTTACCACTTAATCTACCACTGTTTACATTACATTAATTGCATTAGGTTATAGAAAATATATAAACTTTCAAAGCGCGACAACGCAATCGATATATATAGTAACTCTACATTGAGTCCTAAAAATTATAACACAAAATAAATTGCCTTAAAGTTCGGTATAAAATCAATACGTGAATACACGTTTGAAAAAAAAATCTTTCCGTTCCTATTATATTAATATTCCCCTCCAAATGTACATTCCTAACAAACACAACAAATAAAATGAAAGAAAATCACAATAAACGGAAATCAAACAAATAGCTCGAGATTTTCCTTGTATAACAAATAATATATATAATAATGTTACGTGCCTTTTCCAGGTGCGTTGAGAAAAATATCATATTTTCTTGAGAATTTGTAAATAGAATGTAGATATAGAATCATTTTGGTAATAGTCCATGTCTATTGTAACTATTAACAGTAAAAATTACAACAATATTTTTCGTTAGTTTGTGTTTTATTTTTTTCTTCTATTTATGAGTGTGTATGACAAATCTAATTAATTTTATTTTTGGTTATATTTATAGGTTCTAGGTAGTATAGTTAATGAACCATAAATTGTGTTCATCAGTAGGTTATATACCTTGCAGCCATAGAGTAATTTTATTGAGTTGTTCGTTCAGTTGCAGGGATTTTGTTCTAAATGTTTCACTCAGTTAATCAACAGGTACTTTAAGTCGAAAAATCTGATTGAAATTATTTTCATAGAAAATGGTGGCGGTATAAAATTATAAATTTACTTAACCCATTAATGCAAAAATTATTTAACGTGATTATTTTTGCAAAAACCTTTGAAAATTTTGCTTTATTATAGCAATAATATGAAAATATAAATATAAAAATTTATCAACATTTTCTTATCAATTTGTCATAAGAAATTGTTGTGGTTTGAGGACTATGGGCAGATCAACTAAACTTTTCTGAGAAGTCATTTCCTAGACAGATCATAACATGCTTGTCCTCGCATCGAGTACACTGGGCGATAATGGAAATTTTTCAATTTTTAATTTATTTAATCCAGTGTCCATAACTTGTCCTACAATGGTAAAGAATCAATATTAAATTAAATTTAGTTGTCTTAAAATGATCAAATACGTATCTGGACAGAGCTTTTTCGTAATGGCCGTCTGTCACTCACAGAATGAAAACTTTTTCGATATTGCTATATTTATTTTCAAATATAAATTTAAAACTGGTCAATCCGATAGGTGTGTTTGTAAATCCATGTATGTGCAATGGTTTTTTTTGACGATATATTAAAAAGCTCCATTCGAATCTGCAGCTTTTCGTTAAAACCACTATAATTTAAAAAAAATTAATAATCTAATATTGCTTCTATCACAAGCAAAATATCAATTACAAATTGATTGATTGAATATTTTCTTATCTGTATATGTATGTGTATACATAGAAATACTTAATCCATACAAATGTCAGTTATGTGTCAAAATATGAAGTGTAAGTAATAACTTTCAAAATACTAAATGACACTAAAATGATTGATTAGGAACAAGTTTGCAACGATACGTTACGTATATCAGACTTCTCGCAAAAAAAAAGAAAGTTTTTTGCTATTGATCTAAATCCTAAATAACCAGATTTCAATATCGAGGAAAAATGATAGCAAATCATTCCGTATATGTAGGATATTGCACAACTAACTACTTACTAATTTGATTAAGATTGTAAGCATATATACATACATACACGTTTAAGAAATCATGCAGAAACTTTTGAAATATAGGGCAAAACTTTTACCCGAAAAAAGAGTAGTTTGTTCTTTTGATTAAAATCAATTAGTGAAGTTTTTATATGTTACTAGGTTATAGTTAAGTTTAAGTTAATTTAGCTAATTATTATTAGACGCGATTGTTCTCATTTTCCCACTCCTAAAACTTTTTTCTATGTCAATGTTCTATTATTAGGTGAATCATATTTTATTACACATCATAATTAGGTTATAGCGAATATCAAAAATTGGAGAATATAGTTTTAATATTAAGGACATTCCATATAGGGTATGACATCTGAAAATGGGCTGTCTAATATTTTTAACTTTATTTAAAATAGAAATTATTGCATAGCTTTTCTAGATGTAATTGGTACGTGAATACTCGAACTTTAATTTGTATTGAAAATGAAAACATATAACTCTTACTGAAAATAGGACTGCAGCACATTTTCTAGAAAAGAGTTGGTCTTTTACACACATATGTTGGAAGATATTTAGTAAGACTATTCTACATGCTATTCTATCTCATCGCCTAACAGATATGCAGACTAAACGGAATAATGTTGAAAGGCATGCATCATATGCGGTTCTAAAAGTGAATGCTAACGAAACCATTTATTTATAAAGAAGGCCAGAACATTTCTGAGTGGGTTGTCTAAAGAATTGTGTTGGCCTCATTTAACAATAGAAACGTTAGATATATAAGGTATAAAAAGGTTTGGTCTTCGGTTGGCAATCAGTTTCTAGACCGCGAGAATATTATGGGTCGGTCAGTTGTTAGTTGTTGCTAGTGGTTTTCAGATATCTTAGCTTCCACTTCGAATATGATGATGATTTTGATAATGAAGAAGTAAAAATGAAACTTCTTTTGCAAATAATTTAAATTTTATTCTAATAATAATCCAGTTACCAAAAATAAAATTACACCCTCAAGTCAAATTCCGTTCAATGGAATTCCATAAAAATACGTTGAAGCAAGTGGGTCTCACGTATTATTTCGAATTATTAATGCCAATTCAATCAGTTACTTATTTGGACTATTTTGTTACCAAAATACTCCAACATTATTTGCTATTTATAGACATCACGCACCGTATTCTTGCTTAATAGCGGAGAAGAATAATAAATTAATTTGTAAAAATGTTGGTTTGTGTCGGTTAAACTGTGTTTTGTCCTAAGAAGACGGAAAGACAATCATAAATATTGTTTTTTGAATATCTTTAAGAGAGGGATACCAGCGGATGACCTACTTTTTTGCTATTTTCATCGTGTATACATATACTTTGTCATTGGGGTTTCTTTAGTATCATTCGTTTTCCTATCTTTATTCGTTTCGTTATACTCTTCTTCTTTCCGGCAAGAGAAAAAAAAAAAAAAAAAAAAAAACAATAATCTTAAGTTATTCTGTGTCGTCTTGCAGATACTCCCAATGGGGATGCATTATCTGTTTATACATAAAAGATGATGTTCTATGAGCATATTAAATTACGTTTATCGCATGAACAACATATAAACTCACTGTACTGTATTATACTTGAGTATTTGCGTAATTTAGGCATACACGTACTTAATTTTGTTAATAAATTGTGCACCTCCCTGTGCTTGTGGAATTTACAAATTGGCTTCCTTATTACCTAATTAATTTTAATAAATAATCTCTAAGTGGTATTTTATTTTGTGTTATTAAGGGAATATAGGTAAATGGGACACGGTTTTAGATTTTACAAGAGCATAAACAAAAATATAAAAAAATTTCAGAGTTTTATAGAAATTGTTGCTTGAAGTCAAGCTTAATATTAAGATGAATAATTGAAAGCTAACAGGAGAAAACCTAAAGGAAATAAACTCGAATGTGTATTTTCCGGTTCTTGGACAAAATCCCCCCTGATAATTTTCTTTAAAAAGGACAAAAGCCCCCCTTCCGGTATCAAATCCTTCCTGGAGAAGGAGAATTCTGTCAGCGGAGATTTTGACCAGGGGAGATTTTGTCCAGGGGAGATTTTGTCCAGGGGAGATTTTGTCCAGTGGAGATTTTGTCCGGGAGATATTTTGTAGGTTTTAAAAAAAATGACAGGGAGGATTTTGTCCGTTTACCAAATTTCCCAACCTTTTTTTTTTTTTAAAAAAAATGAGGGTGCCTAAAGGCAACAACACGTGGGCCGTATAATAGCCTATTTTGTCCCATTTCCCAACCTTATTCAGTAGATTATTTAAAATTTGTTTTTTTATAACAGATACCATTCGCATAACACAGTACTTATATAACGCGGTTTGTATATTGAAAACATCAAATAACGGGGCAATTTCCTCTATATTCCATTAAAGAGCAAACAATTTATTAATAATTTAATTCGGGATATTTTATCTCATGTACAATTTATCTTACGAGTAGTTTTACTATCGGACAATAAATTTGGGTACTAATGTAATAATGGAATCTAAATAACAATATTCTAGTTTCTAGATCAAATTTTTGTACAGTAATGCCTATTTTTAATACCAAAATTTGTTTGCTCTTTGTAGCGTAGGAAACAATTTATACGCACTTTATGTTTTCATCACTCATATCTCGCTTTTCTGCAATCAACTTCCAAATATACCTAATTCGAATTTAAATGTCGTTTGTAAATTATTCCGGTAATTTATTTTGTAGGTTACTCAGCAGCTGCGCTTTTAGCAATATTATTTGCTATACCCTTTGCAATACGTATGATAGAACATCCTGAAAATGGTAGATGGCGACATTTTGGCAAAGCTTTTTATTCAGCCCATTTGGAACTGTTTTTAGGAAATGGCTGTTTAGGTAAGCTTTTTATCCTCTGTAATATATGTAGTAGCTTGTTATCCTCTATAACGATAATAATAAAATTGTTTTTGTAGGTATCGGTGTAATGATGCTTCTTGTACTAACTATTGAACGATATGTATCGGTTTGTCATCCAGGATTTGTTAGACCTGTAATGGGCCCACCAAGGTTAGTATGATCTATATCTATCTATACATACACATTATGTGCTTGAATTAACTAATAGGAAAAAATGTATTTACATTTGTGGGAAACATTTTCTACATTATGAATGAATTTGAAGAACAATTGAAGACCTCACTGCTAGAAGCCATCCACCAGTAGTTAATTTCGAAATATTTCCGTTAAAAGTTTTACATCAAATATTTAAATAACTTTTAATCAATATCTTCCTTTTTTTTATATTGTTCAATCAATAGATTGGTGCTTGAGGTTTGGGGATTAAAATAAATTTGAATTTATGACATTCTTATTAAGAAAATATTACAATTTTTCGATATTCTAAAAAAGGGAAATAACACATAACTCGCGACAATTTTACTTGAAGTAAGATTATCTTAGTTATAATATTAAAACAATTAATGAAGTTAGGCGGATTAAATAAGAATTTCAAAGGTACTTTGTATAGGCAAAAATAAATCCCACGCTACGTTACTGTCTAGCAGTGAGTTCTTTAATTATGACTCAAATAAAAATGCAAATTTAAAAAAGACGATTTAAATTTAGACTCAGACAAAGGTGATTTTTTTTTGAATATTATTATTCCTATTTTTATGTTATTTATTCTTAGATCAGATATTTAGGTACAATTTTAATCAAAAATTCATTTTTCTTATCACGATTTATCTGTCAATAGCTCATTCAAGTAAGTCTATGTTGATTTTGGAAATAAGTTATTACACTCTTTGACAACTTAAGAGGATTTTTAATATGCCATTAAGATATTATCAAACAAATTATATAATCAATCTTCTACATACATGTATTTAATCTATATAGCCATCTATAATGGTAACAAAAATGTGTAAAGGAATTGGGTTAATATCTTAAACAAAAAACAAAAAACAAAATATCAATCATTATTGTGTTTATTCTGCAATGGTGGATTAACTATGGCAACCATACGCATCTCAGAACTGTTTACTATCAAATAATTGAATTTAAATACTTTTTTCATCTTGAAATTACGCGTCAGAATGAATGTTCAAATCGAATTTAAGTGGAAAGATATTGACTGTACTCATGTAATGCCCCTAGCTCTTAGGACACTACCTAATTAATTTTATAGGGTGACAGTCGGTATCTTTGGTTCAACCTTATCACTAAACGCACCGTACATGTTGCCATCGTATCCGTACAATCTAACATAGAAGTAGAATTTTTAAATCTCTCGGATATTATTTCTATCAAATTTGCTCCTATTACATCATATGGTGTAGAAAGATCTTTCGGTGCTTTAAAAAATTGATTAGCCGATAATCGACTGAATTTGTCAATAGAAAATATGAGAAAATATATGATTGTAGAAAGTAATTTATAAAGTAGATTTGATTGAAATTTATTTGTTTTATTTAGTATTTTCATATTTTTGAAGTTTTTTTTTCTACTTTTTAGTGTCTATTTTCCATTTTTTAGTGTTTTTTAGTGTATTATTATTTTTTAAAGACTTTCTTTGCATGAATCTCTGTTCTAATTCTAATCATTAACTTAAATTAATATCTACAATCTGTACAAAGTAGTTTATATATTTACTTTATATATAGGATATGCTGGCTGGCATTGGTGGCCATTTTTATTAAAGACAGTACGTTTTTTTTTTTAAATTTTCAGAATGACCGTGGTTCTCATACCATTATTTACATTTATCATATATTTACCTAGTGTCTTTCGAGGCGAAATTATTAAATGTGTCTTACAAAATGATGGTACATTGGTCTACCATATAAGGGATAATAAAGAATTTCTAGAAACAATATTTTATTCGGTAAGTTTATTATTACGAGTATAATCCCAATATAATTATATTTTGAAAAATGCATAATTAAATCGAAAATGTATTTTTTGCATTTTTTTTTAGATTTACAAAGTAATATTAGAAATTGTCTTCAAAGTAGTACCAACGGTACTTATTGCCGGACTGAATTTACAGATAATTATAGTATATCGTCGAAGTTGTGCCAAAAGACGTCAAATGACATTAGCTCGAAATAGTTTAAAAGACGATGATCCACGAAAATTTGCTGAGGAAAGAAGATTAATTCTTCTATTAGGTAAGATAATTTAAAATTTCTAAGTAGGCATAAAGTAAAACAAAAAATTGGGATTTTTGCTAGGCCTATTGGAGAAGAGTTTTTATTTATTATTAGGGAGGAATTTGAATAACGGCTAATATGAGAATTTTGTTTGCAGAGATAAAAAAAGAGAATTTTAATAAAAAAAACTAATGACTTGATTAGTATTTAATCATTTTTTTCCACTTTTTACATTCTGTTGTTTTTCATTATCCTTTACCCTAGTGAAATATTTTTCCAAATTAACTGAATGTCTCTGATCTCTCCAGAAAATTCTAGCAAATATGAGAAAAATTTTTTGTCGTCTTCGATACGATAATTAATCGTTGCAATAATCACCGAAGAGTAATGTAGGGCGGGCTTTTTATATATTTCTCTGCCGGATTATAAATAATGTAGGATGGCTTCATAATGATTAAACACAATATCAATTAATTTATTTGTTTTTTTAGGAAGCACTTCGATATTATTTTTGGTTTGCATTTCACCGATGGCAATACTTCACATGACATTATCACATGAAAATTTATCAAAATACTCATTTCAGGTAAGAAATTTATGTTTAAAAAAATTCTGTTGAAATTACTCGTCTTTGGATATTTTATCGTTGCTCCTACATCCTAAGCCTAACCTAAGTACATAAAGAATTGTAGAAAAACTTTAATAGATGAATAGTGAAATCGTTTTAATATTATTATAGTTATCATTTTGCTCATTCCCTCCTCATATACTATAGCTTTTAATAAAAATAAATAATTTATTTTTGTAGGTTTTTCGTGCAATGGCAAATCTCTTAGAATTTACAAATTATTCAATTACATTTTACATTTACTGTTTATTCAGCGAAGACTTTCGTATGACATTGTTCAAAACATTGAAGTGGCCTTGGTTTGGAAAACCATTATGTCAACGTAGCACTAATGATGTAAGTCTCTTATAAGTTATAACTATGCTGTACTTTTAAGTACTTTTTATTGTACTTTTTATCAAATTAATTCCATCGATATATGTATGTAGTTTCAAATGAAGGCAAGACCTATTGTAAAAATGAATCAGCCACCAATTAAAAGTAATCATCATACAACAACATCAGGCGTTTGTACACTTGGTCGTTCTAGCAGTATTTAGTAGATTTTTTGAATTTTTCGATTACGTACGGTTTAGAATTTAAATTTGTAAGAAAGCTGGATACAATGAGCTTGTTATAGTAGGCTTTTGTGGTCCAAGCTTATATTTGTAAATTGTATAGTAGGCTCTCAAAATATTTTTATTGAGTTTATGAGTTTGGAATTTGATTTAAAAATAATTAAAAAAAAAAAACTATTTGGTCACAAAGAATGATGTTTAGTTGAAACTCTTTGGTCTGAATAAAAAAGAAAAAAAGCAATTGTTAGAAGATGTATAGCGCATTAAGCATTGGTATGTATAAGTAAAATTGAAATATTCTATTCTATAGGTACTTAGAAAAAAGCTTTTTCTTTGTTTGAATAATGATTTAATGTGTCTTTATACAGATCTATGTATAGATCAGATCAGCCTCTGACATATAGATTTTTAAAGTAATTTGTCTATTCTTTTACTTTACAATCCGAACTATACATAACTCTTCTTCTTCAGGGCACTATAGGTCCTAAGTAGACCTGGTGATTCCATCCAGAACTTCTGACCTTTTATTTGCGATGTCTACAGTCCGAATGTTTCTGTTAATGCTGTCAAGCCATCTTTTCCGTTGGCCAATTTCCCATTAAGTGTTTTATGGAGACTGCGAGGAGGTTACTTCATCCATAATTTTATTTAAGTACATCCAAATATATATACATATACATCCATATATATATTTCCCAAAAAATACTTGACAGCTTGATTAGATACATTTTTCTTTCAAGCAATTTTTGTTTGCAATAAAATCTTTTAGAACTGTAGAATGTAAAATAGAAAATGGTAATGATTGTACACTTATGTTCATGAAAACGCTTCATCATCTTATTACTTATTTCTATCTATCTAATTATGTAGCAATGACTATCATAGTAGCCTGTATGTGGTGTATAGTATCTGCATTGTATAAAATACTATGTACTCCCAATTCTGTTTTTAAACGGTAGATACGTTCCAGAAATAACTTTACAAAAAAAGCCATTGAGACATTGGGGGGATTGGTTCTATATCCTAGACCGTGTAAAAACAGAATTGGGTTTATATGAAATCATAAACAATGAAGCTCAAATTTGTTATTTATAATTATGAAGGCATCATGTACTGTAAAATTATGTAGATATTAAAAATGTGTGAAATTTAAAAAATGATATATCTTAAATAGTTTCTTCTTCCATATTGGTTAGTAAATTTTTTTTAGGCTTTTATGAAATTAGCAATTGATTAACAATTAACAATTTTGTACCATATAATGTATAATTAAATACTATATATGTAAGTAATTACAAAATTAATTATGTAGTTACACTGTTACAAAATGTGTACATATATAGAGATAAATAGCACAGAGACGATTCAATTGAATTATTTTTAGTGTATATTTAAGTATCTATAATAATATGTATTTATAATTATTATGTATTGCATATAATAAGTGCATTTAAAATAGGTTTACTAAATTTAGTGAATAAAATATTATAATCCCAAACATAGTAAGAGCGTAAATTTCAGCATGTTGCAGATAAATGTATAATAATAATAATATGTTTAAGAAAAAAAGCTATAAATTTGTTTTGTTGTTTATTATAAATAATATTCATCAGGCAATGCAAAGTTTATTGTAAAGGCCTACTCAATGTACCTTAAAAAGAATGTATATTTCAGTAAAATTTAAATTATTCATATAAAATGGCTTTAATTATCTCAAATCATAGGTACTAGTGTGAAGCACTACAATCTGACCCATAAAGATTAGGGTGCGTAAATATACGCCATCCATGAAGAATAAGGACTCTGGCTAGTGGACAATATTCATTAGACTATTAGCAACTGTTACGTTTTCTTCTTCCTTCTATTTTTTAACAATGGTCTACAATCCCTTAAATTTTCAGTCCAATCAGAGAACCTTAAAGAAAAAATTACTGTGTTAACCTTTTCTGGTTTAAAGCGATGCAAAAAGTAATTTTTCCTAAATCTGAAGGCTTACGTTTGAAAACGATAAGAGCCTGTGTCGTTAAATACGCCTCTAAACTTAAAACAAACAGCGGCTTTGACATTTGATGTGAATTGTTGTATTTTTGTACTTAAAAATCTTCCCAATATTTAGACGGATAATTCTTGTAGAATTGTAGACCGTTTCCCGGCTAGGTGGTAAAAAAAAACATTGCAAACAATTATTGTCGTGTTGTGATTTTATTCTATTTATAATTTATCAATAATTCTGTTATAAAAGTTCAATTGATGCAGTTGATTTAAAATATATTATAAAAACTAAATTAAAAAAAAAAATTGTAATCGATCGCTTACAAAAAAAAAGTACAAATCTAAAGACACACTTACAGTCTTGTATGCCATGTCGTTGGCTCTTTTAATAATTTGTTTGTTTTTTTTTTTTTTTTTTGTGTTTGATACTATGTGGTTTTGTTTTTGTTCAGCATGCTTCCGATATAACGGGTTCAGCAGATTTTGTTTCATTGCGTGCTGTTGTGACAGCACTTACCGGTGTTGGTGTTAGATTTGCGGCCGAATTTCGAAACGAATGACTTGTAATCATCATTGGTGTCAGTTTGTTCCGTTTAATGAATCCCAAACACCAATCAAAGGATGCTTGATGCGTTTCACGCCAACCAATCGGTAAATCAACTTGATTACAAATTCCATATACAAAGGCCAATGTTCGAACATCTTTCGATGACATCCCGTTATAGTACAGTGAGGTGTCCCGTACAAATACCGACAATTCCTCTTCTTGTTCGAGCGAGAAAATTTGTCGTGGACGCTTGTAACTACCGGGTAATTGTTGTGGTGGAGTATTTGCCGATTTTGTTGGCTGTGATTGGATCGTTGTGGATTGTGTTTGAATGGATGATGCCTTTACGATTTGCATTGGAACCGGTTTCATTGGCATTGGAACCGATTTAATTTGCATTGGAACCGGTTTAATTTGCATTGCATTGGATTGTACTGTAAACGATTGTTTTGGCATTGCTTGTTGTTCTAGTTGAGCCATTATATGTGATTGCAGTTGTTCGGAAAGCTGTGGTGTTATTGTCTGTTTAAGTGAACCTATTGCAAATAAAAAAAAATTTAAATTTTGGAATATTCAATGCGGTTATGTGCGAGTGTAAATTATAATAGCAATTTTCTGTATACTCTGTATTTGTTACTCTTCCAAAATGTTTCCGTTATTTAACAAAAGGACCTCTCAACTAGAAACGTAACTGTAAAGGACTTTCAAGTGCAGCTAATCATGATAAGCGATGAAAAATAGTGCAATAGAGAACAAATACTTTCTTAAATTCTTTATTTCGGTCGTAGGGCAATGGATAAATATAATAATGATAATTTTATAATATCTATTTGGAGAATGCTAGGAAAGGTGTCTGAGTAGGCAGGGGAACTTTAAAGCATTTGTCTGCTCATATAGTTGAGATGCTTTTGATATCGAACTAAGTTAAAATTATCATCTAATCTGGGGTTTGTTGGACATATCAAATATGGTTTACATGCCATATTTAACCCCTTAAGTGTCTCGCCCGCATATGTCGGATGTACAAAATTCAACTTTGACGGACCACTCCCGTCGCGTATTTCAATATCTATTTTTCTTTATTTAGACATTATTTTCTAAGAAATTATTCTTTAACTGCAACAGTACTTATTCATGGAACCAGTTCACTGTCAAATCTAATTTATTTTTAGCATTTTATTCATAAAAAAAATGATCTTGCAAGGGGTTATGGGAGTAAGGGACATTGAAACTGTTAACTAACTTCTAGAATTCTTTGTCATTTATCATTTATATAACTTAGTTTGAGAACTTTTAAATATAAAGGTTGAAGACCTTGTGTTCTACTCAACATAATTTTTAGTGGAATCTGCAAAACAACAGAATATATGTCACCATAAAATTGTCAGTATACACAAAAAAAAAACAACAAATCGATGAAACCACTAATTTCAATTATTATTCTCTTGTGATCGAAAATGTTGACGATAAATTAATTCGCATAAAAAAATGTTAAAAGCAACAAAATTTGTAGGATACGAGTAACAACAATAAATTTACCAGAGTTGCCATTTGTATATTCTTTTAAACGACCGCAAAATCGTCGTAATGTTACATAGTTAATGTTGTATTTTTCGGCCACTTTACGAAATGACATACCAGTTTCACGTAAATGAATAGCCGCATCCAAATAAACCGATTGTGGTGGTACACGACTAGTTTTCCTTCTTTGTCCGGGTGGCTCCATAACCTAGAATACAAAAAAAAAAAAACAAAAGTCAAAAGTTAAATTGAAATTCTATAGAAAAAAAATGTTATGTAGCAAAATATAATTACTTCTAGTAAATCATCCGAATGGGTGGTTTTCGTTCGTTTGGCATGAGGTTCAAAGTCTTCTCTCTTAAATATATAGAAAGTAAATTAGAATTTATCGTTATATATGTAAAAAAAAAACATTTATATTTACTGTAAGAAATATTGAATTTGAATTCATTGGTTTCAACTTTGGAACTGGACGTGGTGCTGGCGGTGGTGGTGGTGGCGGTGCATCTAAATATATCGTTGGCACCGCATTTTGATGTAGACGATTTCGATAATCATTTAAGAACATTGTTGGTTCAAAATGTTTTTCACATACACGATCTTCGTGCACGTTTAACTTTTCTGCCAAATCTGGTCGATCACTTTTCTCAATCCATACTTTACATCTAAAATATTAATTGGTGTTATTAGAATTTGAATTTATACTCCTTTTACATATAACTATAAACGTTGGATGGACTCATCATGATATTGGCAACTGAAACTAATGTTTTTATTCTTTGTTGCGCGATAAATTTCGTCACTAAGTAGTGTTTTCTTTGTTTACACAAAGTTTTATGTAGGACAAAATAAATGTGCCAGTTTGGGTGCGTCATCTTTATAAGTGGGGGAAAGTTTGATAAGCGTTTTCAGCTTATTCTGATGTCCCCCTCTTATCTGTGAAAATTACTTATCAATCTTAGGTTTTTTGTGTGTGAGAGAGAGAGAGAGAGAGAGAGTAATCTAGAGGTACCTAGTCTAGAATCATTGTACTGCTGATATATTTAATATTGGGGTGATAATTTTTTAAATACTCAATTATTGTTTTCATTTTTTTTATGTGGAAAAATATCTACAATTTAGAGAAAGACGTATGTATCACCACTGATTCTACATTAGGGAGTTTTTTGGATATCTTTAGCCCTTGAGTGGTCCTCTTAAAATCAGAGATATACCCCCGATTCTACATTACGAGAGTTTTATGACGAATGTTATTTCTGTGATTTTTCTAGTTACAGAAGAAAAAAACAATTACATGTATTAGAGCTGACAAAATGGAGAAAACCAAATATCAAAGGGCCTATGGAATACGAAAATATAGTAGTAACTAATTGAATCTAAAATTCTGAATCATTAATTTTTAAGTCTAGAGAAAATTTATTCATAATTGGTTTTGGTTAATCATAAAAACTTAGGAAAAATATTTTGCATAAATTAAAGTAATACTTTTACGTCTAGACTGGCAAATACTTATCTTGTTTGGTTTAACAATTCACGATATAGGGACAGGGAAATTGGTTATTTTATCTTTTTTTGGTTGAAGTATTTTTGTTTGTGGTCTGATCCATTATATTTTGTCAGTAGGACCATTAATAATGATAAACTACTTGTTAGTATGTAGTAGTAAATACTAACGAAATATAACGACGTTGAATTTAATTTAGTGTTTAGATAAGTATGAATGCTACACTAAAAACCACAAAAAAAACAACAACAACAAAACAGTATCAACGTTGAAGTGAAGATGTATTATCTACATCCCACATAATTGCTTTTTTTCAAGTCAAGAAAATCTTTTCGATGATATAACCGATTACCAACCAGCCAACCTTCAAATGGAGTGTTTTACATCATTTTTTTTTCTATTTCGAAACATTAAAATATTTTGTCGTGCATGTAGTCGAGAGTCAGCATAATAATGGTCTATATTTGGTCTAACTGTGTATTACAAATCGTCATTCCATCATTGTTATTTATTATTTGGTGTGCATTTTACAATATTTTTTAAATAATAAAAATTTAATGATAAAAACACATAGAGACTGACCTACAATTAAATTTCATAAAATTCTGGCAATAGATCGGTTGGGTGAACAAACAGCGTTCAACGTACCAGAGAGTCAGTAACTAGTTAGTCATTCTCTATGTTCGCTCAAGTCTTGACAACAACAAAAAAATTATGTGATAAGTAACCGACCTTTTTAGATAGAAAATAAAAAGCCGAGGAATACACCAAATTACAAATACATACATACAGAAATCCCAGGTTAGGGTAAGGCTTTGATGTTTTGCATTATTATAGGTACACTCTTAAATTAAGGAGGAAAAAAATTCAATGGTCAAATTATTGTCATTTCTTTGTGGATATCAATAAATTCATTAAACTGCACCCATTGAGATAAATTCATTTTAACGTACCTACAATGATAGATTTGATTTTGAATAATAATTACATTTTAAAATGACTGAATTAGGTGAGAAATAGTTTGGACCTTCACCTCATTCAGATTAACTGTGTATTGCCACATTTTTGTCTGAACCAAACCCATAAAAACGACATTACAACAGATGCCTGGGTACTTTGTCTGTTTAATTGCCTTTATATACATAAAACGAGAAAAAAAAGTACCTGCACCATGCCAGACATATTATTGCTCAGAATTGGTCTACAAATTAATGGAAAATTATTGGATTTTCAAATAATATTTGCAAAATCCATATTAAAATAGACAAAAATGCATTTTACCTCTCAGGGTCTTTTGGAAAGCGAAAAAAACTCAAATGTTTGTGCGTGTGCTGGAAACTATCGCAGTTTTTCATTGAACATTTTCGACCTCGTTTTCCAGTCATCGTTGAAAATTTCTCACAACTTATTATTCGAATACTAATTAAACTAATGGAAAACCTAATATTTCACTAATTGATTGGATGCAAAACGATCACAAAAATAATGTTGACGTTTTAAACCAAAAAAAAGAAAAGAAAAGAAAATTAAAAATCCTAATCCAACACAACTGTAAATCCAGACAGTAAACAACACAATTTCAAGCTACTTCAACGTTGACCGACCAAATCCGACTGATTGAAGTGTGTGTGAATATATGTAATCGTTTAAAATGGAAGCTCTCATAATGTTCTAAAAATGCAGGTGTTACAATGTCAACTAAAATAACATTTCGTTTAAACAAAGAGAATAGTGACCACAATAATAATAAGTTATATTGTTTTAATTTTTTTTTTGTTCATATAGGTAGTTACTACAAATTATAAAATATAGCCATAGAAATTTCTGTTAGGAACATCATCTGATTTAAGTTTCGTCAATAAGTTTATACTAAAAATGAGCATAGTATATTCCATTCATGTAAGATGTCATAACCGTATCAAAAGTGGTTTGAAATTTTAGATATTAATGAAGCCAGTCCGGCCAATCATTATTTTTGCAATTTTTGGATAATTGGACACTTTTCAGCCAAATACCCAATATACTCTTTATTCAATAAGAACAAAATAATGTATAAAACATTTTGAATTATATTAGCTAGTATTTACTAAAACCTTTCTTGTGCAAATGTAGTTCGTTTTCAAACCAATGAATTTATTTTTCGTTTTATAGAAAAAGATTTCATAGAAAAAAGGTATAAAAAATACCATTTTTCGCGTTGAGTGTTAGAATGAGAGTTTCCACAAATTATGCATTTTCAACGTCTTTGTCCAATTCTCTGTGCACTAAGGTGCAGTGTTGAAAATGCATCGAAAATATCGAAAATATTTTTATGGAGAAATTTTGAATTCAGCGGACTAACAACTTGAAATGTTGGATTTAAGATTTTTGTGGTCGAACTTTGGTATTGAAAATAGACAAAATCGACTCACCTCCCATACATTCTTGTGTGTAAAAAACGTAGTTTTTCTGTTTTCTCCCAAAGTTTCGAAAAAAAATCATAAATTAAAAAAAGTTTTTATTGTTAATAGGTAGCTTTTTCTACAGTTAAAAATTAATAGGATCTCCCTTACAAAATTATTAAGTTTTATTTTTTTTAAAATAGGGGAGAGGGAGAAACTAACATCACACCGCACTAGATAATCTAGAGAAAAAGTATTTTAATATTTTTAGGAAGTTTTTCTGAAAAAATATGCAGTGTTTGCGGAAAATTGAAAAGGTATACATATATGTATAAATGTATTATTTGGAAAAGGGGAGAGTGGTAGGCAAATTCGAAATCAGATAGTTCTCATCAAAATAGTCTATACGAATATGATATGTTGATATGTACCATGTACCTATGCAATTAAATTTAATGTGCAGATATTTATTTATAAATTTGTTAATTAAAACAAAATCTATAGGTGGACATCATGGGTATATCAGTATCATATCTGTATTCGTACTTTTATGCGGGCACCCAAATGGCCCGTCTGCAATGACGGTTATATCCTATCATTGTGGTCAACTAGAATGGTTTATGTAGCGACCACGCTAGTCATTATTGAAATGATAAAATAGTTACAGCAGATCGCGGAAAACGGGAAAAGTTTAGGAAAAAATGAAAAAAATAACTATAATTTAAATTTATTTTTATAGTTCTGCAGTAAATTCTCTCTATAAAAGATATTTCCAATTTTTGTATGAAATCTGTAGCCATTCGTCAGAACAGGTTCAGTCGAGTTGAAGTTTACAAGGGGAACTATGTATGTATATTGTATAATATTGAGATGGGAACTGAAAAAGACTTGGCACATTAATTAAATTGAAAGAATAATCGATTATTTGATTTGGTGATTTGGTATACCACTGAATTAACGTAATGTAGTCTTATTTATTAATTGAAGGAATCAACATCTCTCATATAGAATACAAAAATCATTAATCATTTCTAAGAGCTTAGGCAAGGGGTGAATTGTTTCATGAAAACTTTAGTAAAACAAATCTTTATTGTCAATTAGTAGGTAAATACTAATAATGTTGTCCGTTCAAAGATTTAAAAAAATGTAATTAAAAAGATCATAAGGCATCAAACTTTATGTAATTAGTAATCGACGCTAAACTATGAATAAACCATCAATACACAACTACAATTTCAACGGTAACATTTACGTTTGTAGAATATATAAATTTCTAATTGCGTCACTGCTCCCTCATTAACCCCTTCCCC
The DNA here is from genome assembly GCA_026745375.1 of Platyura marginata. Classification (NCBI taxonomy): domain Eukaryota; kingdom Metazoa; phylum Arthropoda; class Insecta; order Diptera; family Keroplatidae; genus Platyura; species Platyura marginata. The sequence continues at coordinate 22,044 of JANSTT010001007.1, forward strand.
CATAAAAAAAGACTATTTAGACTGAATTGAACCGAACACTAACAAAACAACTCTTAACTAACTAAATTCAATACGAGTAAGTACCTACATACATACATAATACATAAACCTATTATATACAAGTAGACATACTATATACATATATGTAGAGATCCTATACCTTTGCTTCCTTATAGGGTTCATTTTATATGATCAATGAATGAATGAATGACTCAATTTGAAAATCTTATATAAATCTACTTTGTACCTACTACGACTACGAGTACCATACACATTACATATTAACAGAAAACTTTATAAATATACTTTATGTTTTCCCAAAAAGATACTGCAGACATTTTTCAGGATTTTTTGAAATCACAGCAATAAAAAAAACTTTAGAAAATCATTTTCTGTATGAAAAACTTTTTCTTTTAAATCGGTTTGAATTGTTTTAAGGCGAACTTGCTTTATGTATTTAAGTATAAAAGTTTTTCCATTGATAATAATTTTCCGTAGCTATTCCTCTATTCTATGTATAAAGGTAAAAGAATTATTTTAATTGCTCTTTTACTCTCTAGCAAAGTGTCTTTTTATTAAAATTCTTGTACAGAAAGAAGAAAATAAGATACAAAATGAACGAAGTTATTACGTCACTCGGTTTTATATCCGTCTAAGCTCTAAGTATACCCTTTAAGGTTTGCTACAATTTTGGCTTTAATATTTATTGTAGAAATATACAAATTTATAAAACGATTTATCATGAAATTTTTGTTTTTCAAGATTAAAGTATTTTTTGGTTCATGAATGAATATGAACATTTAGTTTGGTGAAAAAATTTATGTTGATTTTAACTTAATATTTGTTTATTAAAAGTCACCAAATCCAACTAAAGAAAAAGCATTTTAAATATTTACATACATTACATCTATTAATTAATCAAAATTAATTTTAAATTTTAATAAATATAATAATAATTAATTATTGATTATAAACTCACTTATTTTTAGAGTAATATTATGATTCTTTGGGGACTGTACTGAATTTCGTTGCACCGAATGTTTATTGTACCGAATGTGTACGTAGCGCCGAATTCACATTGCATCGAAATCCCTTTGCACCGAATGTTTAAAAATCCATTGCACAGAAAGCCCCGTGAATCGAATTTAATTACTAACTATCCAAAAATATTGTATCCCTACGTAAATTTATTTTATGTTTGCCTATATGTACAATTGTACATATGTATGTACTATAGATGATATGTGTAAAAGCTTCTAAAAGGTCCCTAGACTTTAAAGTTTGGATGGGAAAATGTCAAATTTTAATTTTTATCGCGTAAAACATACCCCCATACCTTTTTATGTAAATTTTTTTTTTTTTGCGTAGCCATAGGTTGTTAACAGAAAATGGGGGTTTATTTTTGCGCGCAAACCAATATACAAATATATATTTTCAAGGGTTTTTTTAAAAAAATTAAAGCCCCATGATGATTAGACGAAAATACTCAGAAGTCGCTCTCGATAGCATCCGCAAACTGAGATTGAATCGACGCGACGTTATACAAAAATATTTCCGATATATAATTGAATAATAAAAAATATAGGAAATGAAATATTAACGGAAATTAGCAGTTTGAGAGATGACAATATACTTGTACTTTGCGTCTCTTTCATATTGGGACACAAATTAGGGTACCATTGATGAAATGTTAAATTACAAGTTAAAACCAATTTAACCCTTTCGCGGACACATGAAATTTAGAAAATGTTCGCAGAATGACACATGTAATTATTTGTGTTTTAATGCAGAGATTTAAATTCGGTTATGGGTAAACAAAAGAATACAAAATGTATTCAAATTGGCCCACTAACTTAGATCTGATTGTTTCTGTAGCGGCACAAAAAATGCTGGCAATCGCCGTCGCCCATATCCGAGTGTTTATATACGGTATTTTTTGTAGTGTCGGCCTATGCTGACGTGTCCCAATTTGACCTAATCGTAGTGTTGGCCAATGCCGACGTGTCCGCGAAAGGGTTAAGGAACCATTTAGAAATGTATTAAAATCTTAAAAAAAAAAATTACTTAAAAAAATCGTTTTATTTTTAAGAATAGGTAAAAGAAGACAATTATGATTTTTATATGCAAAAATACAGTAAAGGCATAACATTTCTTTTCTGGCAATCGATTTTAATGAATCCTTTATGAAATTAACAAGGATACCATTGAAAAACCTTTTAAAAGAAAATTTCTTTGAAGTATATTTGATATATGTATTTATGGGCTTTCATGACTGATAACGCAAATAATATTGTAGGTAGCAAATCAATATTAATTGCATAGACTCAGACAATATTTATCATAGATTCAATGGTCCAAAATCAAATAGCCTCTTCAAATGGCGTTCGTTAAATTTCAAAGAAAGTACCTACGTAATAAAACTCTTGGTTGAAAAGTTTTAGAGGAAATAACAAAAATATTTCCTTTCAGTTCAGAATAATTTTATTTAACCCTACGGGGCTACGGGATGTTATGTCAAACACATTTTTTTTATATTGAAGCAATTGAAAGTTTCTCGCGGGTATTACATAATCAAACCTAGAAATACGATATGACTATGTATACTTCGGAATTGTGCGGTTAAAATAAGAGTCTTATGATGAATTGGTCTTATGCTCTATAAATAAAAATTAAAACCTAGTCCTTGACCCATTATGAAAGTCAAACATGAACCCATTTTTATTTGTGCTTATTCCAATGAGATAAATTAAAAAAAAAAAAAAATACGTAGATGAAAAAAGAAAAAAAAAAACGCTAAAACGCTTGTAGAATGTCTACAACAAATTTTTGACGACTGCGCACAATTGAACAAAACCATCGCAGAAAACATATCTCAATCCAGGATAATATGCTTCGTAAAAGCATATACAAATTGCTCCCTCTGAGCACAAAAATTTCCCCTTTTTCTCGTATGATTTTCTCAGTGCTTTTTTTGTATGTTAATGCTGTGGCTAGGCCAGCGTGCTCATCTCCAAATGTTCAGTACGTTATAAGCTCGTGTGTGAAATGCAAAACCGTGTTACTAATCGTGTTGTTGACTGTGTGCTTTAATGAGTGTGGGAACAATAAAATTTGTTTTTGTGCTGTAAAATTTGTTGTTATATACATACGTGAATGCAACGGGTTTTTACTATATCTGGTAGTTATTGCACAATACTTCCAAATGTAATTTATATTATCTCAGTAAAAGGCAAAATCGATAAAAGTTAATTGAATTCTATTTTACTACTATAATATTGCAAATGTTGTGTGCCATTTTTAATGTTGCATTTTAGGCCAATAATATGAGTGGGAACCAATATATGTACAGGAAAAAAAAAATAGAAAAAAGTGATAACACTTAAAATGCTCAATGGATAAATATTACCACAATATAGTTTGTGTGGCCATTTGGCTTGAAGTAAAGTTTCGAAGGAAAAGTCTTTTATAAAGAATTTCTTTTTTCTATTTTATTTTTTTTTTTTTTTGAATCGTTCTCTTAGATTTTCTTTTGCTTTTCCAACAATAAAAGAAACGGAAAAGTAGTTTCCTTTCGGATTCACATAATAGGATTATCTATATATATTATATAAATTTGGATATATTTTTTTCTTTTCTTTGGTTACGGATATTAAATTCTAACCACACCATATATACAAATGTGATATAACAAAACTATTTACCTTTCTGTAACTCAAAAAATATAAGAAAAAAATCACAAATTCCTAAAACGAAATGATATGAAATATAAAAAATAATAAATTTATGTAAATTTCATACGTTTCCCTTTACCTCTATTTATTATATATATATATATATATATAATGTAAGTACATATATGTAACGTTTTAGGAAAATCTTTAGCCTATTTCCTTTATAAGATGCTACATACATATATACATACATCATATATAGAGAAGGGGGACATTTAAATTGCGGGCACGTATACAGCTTTTCACATGTATCAGATATTAATCGATATATAGGCCGAAAATCGCAAGAACAAAAAAAATAAATAATAGATTTCGTTAAAATGTATCATTGATAGCGATTTACCTTTTGTTTAAGAGTTTTCCATTTAACAATCCTCTCCTATACAAAAAAAAAAAACATTTTATTGATTTTTTTTTCTTGTATGTGAAGGGGGTGGCAATAAACGGTCCAATATGTACTTGTTTCATATATTGTGGTGTACACACTACGCCAGATATATATGAATAAAATATATTATAATAATACAATACTGCACTTTTACATATAGAGGGACCCGTACACCGTACAGTTCATATCACTTTAAATTCGATTTTCTCTTTATATACCAACCAATGGGAGAAAAACTATTGAAAATGGATTTTATGCAAAAATTTCCCATCTAAAGTTTGTCAATTAATTTGTATTTTAACGTTAACTTTAAATTAGAAAAGTTTATTCTTATTTCCATATCTAGATCAAAGTTTTTTTAAATTACATTAAATAATTGTACTAAACGACTACCTTGTGGAACGCCGTGATTTTCTATTGTTTACATAACGTTTCTGTTTATGTATGTATGTATGTATATATATATGTGTTATTTATGTATAATAAAAAATATACATCGCCTCCGGTTCTTGACATTATATATAAAACATGAATCGTATTTTCGTAAAATTTTTTTTTTCCTTTTATTTTCTTTTATTTGTTTTTTCAGTCAATGGACACTTAAATTCCGCAATTTTTTTTTTTTTCAAGTGTGAGAATATTTCAATAGCTTGGGGAAAAATGTCGGATTTGATTATGTCGGCTTTAAATTTTGTTTTTTTTTTTTTTGTTGAAGAAATTTCTTTCAATAAATTTTCCCTGTTGATGAAAATTATACATATATGAATTAGTCTAGCGTTCTTGATTTTATATAGTATTAGTAATTGAAGTGGATAGAGAGATGGATGCTAGAGATAGTGATATAAGGATTTGGTGCGGGGAATTTTAATTACTGATGCCAAATTCATTGCTGAAAAAATGGAAGAATTAAAAACATGATTAATGAAGATATTTTTCTTTTCTAATTATATACAAAAAGCGTTGGAAAACGAATGGTAAATCATAATTAAGTGGTTTCATAAAAAAATTGAAAACAGTAAAAAGGTGATAATTGGCTGTATCAATTATACAATGCCCGTATATTTAAAATTATCTAGATTAAGATTGAGTAAATAGCTCTTTAAAATTGTTCAGTTTGAGGTCTCTCGAGTAATCACTTGAAATTGAATTTTACAGAGTATTAAGACTGTTTAATTAGAGTTAATTACCTCTGTATTTTTGGCATATGAATAACTTTCCAGTGTTAAACAAGTTACTAAACAACCTTTTCTTTCTTTCGAAGTTATAAGAGATATCTCCTTTTTTTTCTAGAAAAAAAAAAACGTTTGAATACAATCCTGCAACATATTTCAGTTATAATTTTGAAATGCTAAAATAAAATTCTGAGTACGCCAATGGTTGTATTGTTAAATTATTTAACCTTTAAAATATTATAAAATGGATTCTACAGCATTTTTAAATGTGATATGAGACAAATAAACAAACAAACTGACATGCCATAATAAGAAGAGGATATGTAGATAATGGTTGCGTAAGCGTTTCAATACGTTTCAAAACCTTGTATAAATATTGGGAAAATACGTGACCCTAATGTGCCACACTACCACTTGGTGACGAATCGATTACATAATAGATAATAGTGTTGTAACTTGTAACGGTGGCATTTTGGTTTTGCTTAGGTTTTGTTATAGAACGAAATTCAAGATTATTGGGGTTTTTTGTAATACAAAACGAAAATAATGTTTGGTTTTCAATTATTTCGACTAATTCACAATGCAGCCTATGAAAACATGATACAGTTTATAGAAAAAAAACAACATATTTTTATTTTAGATTTAGGTGGAGTAAAACATATAGAGTTTCGTATAAAATATGTATTCTATAGTGAAAAAATTAATATTTGGAAATTTCAAGATCGAAACTGAAACCGCGTTCTACAAGGGACGTCCGCAATTTCAATACCGCGTTATAGAAGTATCACGTTACTGTTACTGTACTTACTATAATTTTTTTTTTGAAAAAGACACTGTCAGAAAAAACTGTATAAATAAGATAATATTTATATTCCCTAATATTAAAATATTATTTCAACTTCTTTTTTTATGAAAATGACAATGATTCTCCCTATTTTCCTGCCAAAATGAATTGTTGCGTAGAAGATATAGTGGAGATGGATTGATAACTTGAATACAATTTGTACGTATGTATAAACTATTCAACAAAACGCTATACATTTATCAGTACAAAATATGTATGTATGTAATATATATATATATAATACATATATACATATAAGTATGTATAAATTTAGTACAATTTATTCCAAAAATTTGCATATAAAGAATTACAAGTTATGCTGTTAAATGTAAGATAACATAATTTTTAAAGTAACATAAAACTAAATTACATATTTTAATTCTTGAAATCTGGTGAAATATTGTTTCTTGAAAATTTAGTACATAATTACTCCCTTTTAATTAAATAATTTTTAGAACTCAGGAAGCTAGAAATTTAACACAAACTCTATTTGCCAATTGACCCCCAACGCACCTATGCTAATAATATTTTCTTAAAGGATGGCAAAACCATGTATTGTGAAAGTAGCGTACAATGATACTCAGGGGACGTTTCACATCCGTCATTATAAACGGACATGGTTATTAGTGAACCTTAATTATATACAAATTATAGGCAATCCAACCAGGTTATGTATCACACTTTGTCATTATATCCGACATGTCATTATAATCGACTCTCGCTGTACAATAACTTTAATGGAATATGAAAGTCTTTTAATTAAATAATCCTATAAGAACGATTAAACATTGTTTCCACTTCTCAGCAATTTATTTATCTTGACTTTTAGTTTATAAATCTTTGTTCACACAGGTTCCTCTTCAAGGCTCACAATTCATTTCACCTTTCTTATACATATGTATACTATATATAGTCAGGTTTAATCTCTCCTAATTTATACCTGAAAGAAAATCCAATCACGTCTAAACCTTAACCATAATACCACAGATTTTTAATTAATACCGGCATCCGCTAAAGTTATACCAAAATATATACATTTGAGGTATTACATAACGATTTCAGAGTGTAACACCCGCTATACGGGATACGGCCAGCGGCACCTTTTTAATAGCTCTATTTAACTGAACTAATTAACTTTAAAAAGTTTGTTTTAGAATCATGACCCTTTTCAGAGAAATGATATTCTATACCAAAGGCCAAAGGGAACAAAAAAAAAATTTTCAGAAAAGGTTTTGTTTTTTTCATTTAAATTTGCCTCTCTCTTCTGATGGTTACCATAATTTATCGATTTCTAATTTAGAAAATCTTATTTCTACTTACACTTTTTATATGCAAATGAATATAGAAAAATACAGACGCTTTACTAACATACATATATTAAAGGCGTGGGATACCGGCTGTCCAAGATTTTTTTTCTTTTTGTCTTTCTATTTTTTGTGTGAAAGAACGAAAAATTTATTCAAAATGTCTGCCACATGTACCCGAGATGCTTTCTCTCTATACATATTGTAGAATGAGGATACAAAAATTATAATAATTAAAAGTACCTTCCAAACTTCTTTATGTCAATTGTGCTTTTATTGGATACTTAATAAAAACAGACTTTGTTTAGGAAACTTTTTTCTGTTGAATTTACATAGCACTTTGTTACCAGGGTAGGGATGGTTATGAATAATTATAATGATGGTGTTTAATAATTCTGAGTCGTCATTCTTTTATTGAAGAAGAAATAAAAAAAAGGAATTTTTAATTTTTTAACGAATTTATACTGGATTTGTTTAAGTTCTACTATTTATACATGTAATACGGTATGTACATTTTTTTAATTTAATATTTTCTCTAGCTATCTTGACCAAAAAGCAAAAAAAAAAGTTTCCTTAACGATTTTTCCTTTTTTAAAGCTTTTCCGTGCGTATATGTACATTGTACACATCCGCATATAAATGTAACAGCTGGTACAAATTCGAAAAATACCCAAAAAGGCCTATTGTGGTGGGGTCAAACTTAAGTTGCATCAAAAAAGGATTTTTGTTATTTTGTTATTATTAGGGTGGACTGTATTGCTTTTGTCTAACACCTAAAAAATATGGAATAATTTCTAAGCCTCTGTTCGATATGGTGAAACGACTATTTTTCGCATATTGTCGAGTATACTTGTCTTCGCTGAAAAATAATTAAGCAGGCAGAAAAAGGGTTAATGAAAATATCGATGGTTATATGACAAAAGGTCCTAACATCAATTTTATAAAAAATGATTTTTTTTATGAAATTTTGGATATTTTACACTATCTGCGAAAACTATTTTCACGAGAAAATATGGTTTTTTACTTTAACTTCAACACTTTAACTTCAAAACAACTACAAAATTAAGACTACGTTTTTCTTTGATAATCTAGTAAGTAGTGTCGTTAAATGCCATTCTGCCTGCATTTATTTCTGATTTGTATTCTGTTTTAATTGTAAAAATGCCTAGTTTTTCAACTCAGAGACCAAAGAATAATAATTAATAATTATTTTAAATGCAAATTATATTACGTTAGGAGAAACTGGGTTAAAATAATCTAAACTAAATTATTGTAAAAGTACTAAGTCTAAATTCATATATACCACGGAATACCTTGACAAAAAAAAGTAACACAAAAACCAAATAACATAGAGAATTGTATTATTAAAAAAACTTTGGTATATAAAAGCGATACGCCCTAATACAACTACATGATTGTATTACAAACTTTTGTGGAAAAAATTTAATTAAATTTCAAATTTACTGAACAGATTAAGAGAGAAGGCTGAACTTATTTTCTTTCCGAATTCATTATTAATTTAAATTTTTCAGTTTGTTTTTCGTTCAGTTTTGCATAATTTTCGTTTTTAATTAATAAATTATTGATTTGATTTAATTATAATATCGTTTAGCTTAGAATTTGGTATTTTTTGTAGTAGAAAGGCATTACTTCAGAAGAATTTTAGTTAAATTATTTTTAAATTGCTTTATTTATTGACAAAAAGTTGAATAAATATTTTTCAGATGTAAAACGTTAATTTTGAGAAAATCTTATCATTGTAAATTTTGTTATTGTTATTGTCGTAGCATATTATTGAAAATGGATCAATTTTCTTTAATAAATATGAAAAGAAAATTAAATTTTTTTAGAAAAATGTATTCTTGGATTTTTCAATATAAAAAAAAATAATATTCCGAATCTAATCAGATCAGAGAACGAAAGAAGGAAATCTCTACGTCTTAATGAGGAAATTCTTTAAATTCATTGTCTTTTTTTTTTATTAATAAACGAAAAAATAAATATACTGGAAAACCGGACATTTAAGTCACCAACATCAAACAATCTTAATAATAAAATAGGGATTGAAATTGTGCGATTCCATGTAAATGCGCCTTTTTTGGGTAACAATGTGATTTAATTAACCGTAATACTGAATTCAAATCGATCACAATAAAAATATCGCGTCCATAATTTAACTAGGCAAAAAAAAAAGAAATAATTGAAGAGAAGAATTTATATCACACAATTTAAATTTATTTTAACAATATAAGATCCTAAACAAATTAACATTTTTGATGGAGGATTTAAGAAAATATTTAATGAACGAAACCTTTCGTTTTCTTTTTTGATGCGGGGACTAATGTCATTTATTTTTCTTTTACCCTATCTATCTACATAATATAATATATAACTTTTAATTCCAATGGAATAGACCTTTTTTATGGTTTAGGTTGGCATTATTAGGGTAGCAAAATGTAAATCATTCTTTTTCTTTCTGATTTAAGTTAAAGTTTTAAAAGAAACGACCATCAGACGCTATATAGTAATAAATACCATTAAAGTAATGTCTCCGTCTATCGTGATTATTTTTATTTTCGAATAATTTAAGGTATGGTGACGAACGCCAGTGCCGTAACCAAATTTTTCTGTAGAATCAATTAGTGATGAGCAAACGCAAGACCAAAACAGAAGTCTTAGTCTTGTACATTGAGTCTCGGTCCAAGAACAAGACCAAGACTGATTTTACTCATCAATAAGAATCTTAATGTATTAAATAGTGTATGTATGAATTATAGCAGTAATCAGTTAGACAATCTTTATCTTTGTAATCACCATTCTTAATGATGTGAATTTTGGAATTATCTGTGAAATATTAGCAGATAAATAAGACATTATTTCTAAATCATTTCTTAATTGTTATAATATAATAACATAAAGAGCTTAGATACCAAGAGAGCAAGAGGATTTCCAAAGTATTGCCAATCCTAAAATCATACATTATAAAACAATGACATTTTTACTGAAATTTAATAATTTTATTTAAAAATTATGTAAAATAGCATCGAAAGATTACCGCAAATATTACGCCACTGTCAAAAATTATAAATAAGGAGACATTTATTTTGGAAAATTATGTTTATACATCTAAAGTTAAAGCCAAATGGAATATATTTTTCTATTTGGATGAAAGAATGAAAAATACATTACCAAAAAAAGCCTTATAAATATATAATAAGTCTGAAAACTTTCTTCACAAACCAATCTTTTCGACTGACAGGGTATTGATTGTACTGTAATCAATCATCTTTAGAAACTATATTTAAACGGAATGTATTTCTATACATTACGTACATATAGAAAAATATTTTTTTCTAATCCCTGATCCCAAAGTTTTCATATAAACATGTTTAGATGAACCTTACACATTTTCTACATACTCCTGGAACAAATTTGTGGGTCATCCGTCATCTACTAACACAAAATTTATGTATTGTAAATTCTAAAGTATAGGTTTGGTGGATGTTCTTTTTTTCCTATCCATATATGTAGTATAGAATAATGGTGTGTATGTGTATATTGTATGTATACCATAGATGTATTTATAGATCGAAGAACCCTAATAAAAGTTTACTACAAAAGAAAAAATTGAATCTATAGAGAAAATTCTTTGCCTTTTCACAAGTAGCTGAATAGCAACGGAACAGGAGAATGAAGTAAAGAAAATCTAATATCAGAAGATTTCTATAGAACAAGTACTGATTTAAGAGTGTTGATGCTCAATTTCATTGAGGGGTTTGCGTGTAAATTTATGGGTGTTTTATTTTAACCATAATTAAAGGTTATAAGCAGCTCCTTAAGTTTGGTGAAAAATTTAAAGAAATATTTTAATCAATTTTTTTTTTATTTAAAGGAAAGTTTTAAGGAAATTGTGTATACATCCATATAAATACGGTTTGGTAAATTTACGCACATATTGTTAATTATTATTATACACTTTTTATTAGGAGAAAATGACGCGGTAAAAATGTTTAAAAATGAACACTTTTTTCTTTTTTGATTAATCGCTTGATTTGGATTTCTTCCTTAGATCTAAATTTGAGGGATCAATTGTTGCAGGAATAAATTGTGGTGGTGGTCAATTATCGTTGAACCATTGTAAGATCATTATATCCTACGTACATCATATTCGTATTATTATTCGTCATTATATCGTAAGAAATTATATCCTTGGTTGGTTGTCTTTAAACAATAAACATAACTGCAGAATGTATGTGTAGATTAGAAGTGACGGTGG
>JANSTT010001007.1:33858-44271 GCA_026745375.1 Platyura marginata
CATGTAGTTTTAATGGATTTTATAAAATTCCAAAAAAAATGTTGGGGCAAAACTATAAAACTACACCATTTTAACCCTTTAAGCCAATTGCGTTGTGATTAAATTATTGTATAAATAGAAATTTTACCAATTTCATAGTTGAGGACCTTACTACACACTACACAGTTCTAAGATTCAGCAAACCTACGTAACGATGGTTATTTGACGAAAGGCCCTAAACCTCATTTTTCAAATTTTTCAGGTGAGAGAAAAAACTACACAGCATTTCAACGAAGAGATATGGTAGGGCCGTTTAAAAAACGGAGAAAAACCATATTTTTCGTGAAATTTGGTAAAAAAGTGTATGTTAGTGCCAGATAGTGTATGTAAAATATCCCAAATTACCAAATTTCATAAAAAACCATTTTTGAAAAAATTGATGTTAGGCCCTTTTGTCAAATAACCATCAATAAACAGACTGCTGATTAGTTATGTTTTGGTATTTCTCAATACTATCTATTACAAAAATGTTCTTCCAAATACTACATAATTCTGAGAGAAAATCAATCTAATTTAATTAGTTATGCTTATTGAATATTCTCCGATATAAATTATTCAAATTTAAATCTGAAATTATAGTTAGTATATAAGATTGAAATTGTAGTCCATCAACTTAATTAAATATTTTTATAGCATAATGAAATTGATATTTTTTTTTGAACTCCTTCAAGGTATATTAAATAGTTCAATCAATTAATTTCCAACATTATTATTTAATCGGTTTGAAAACCCAACGAATAACAATAAGTGTAGGTAAATATCGTAACAATTCATAATATCATTCTGGTAGGCTTCAGGCGTTTATGCTTAATATATGAAATTAATTGTAACCAAATGAGAATAAGGAATCAAATTAATTGTTTGCTTCTTGAATCACAAAACATATCCGCACACACAAATATAACCAACCAGGCAGTATATGAAAATTATATATAACTTTAGGGGGAAATGAATTTGGAGGGAATTTTCTCAATATGATAAAAGCTCATCATAAATTTCAAATATTATCTAAAAACACACATATATGTACGTACATGTACAAGTAGTATAGGGATCGATATGAATATTATGAAGAACTTATCATTTGACGACTTCTATATATATACTAAGAAGTAAGAAGAGGGAAAAAGGCTCCAGCCAGTAAAGCCAAGAGAAGGATTCATTGAACGTTATATTAATAAGACTTTTATTTGAATTGATGACATTGCACAAACAATATAGATACATATATGTACCTATATATATATCAAGTATTATACAATTTTATACATACACGTACAATACTCGTGTATACTATATGTATAAAAAGGAAGGGACGAGTGTTATGTCCTTTATGGTTTCATAACAAATAAAATGTGTCGATTTAGCATCTATATGGACATAATTTCGAAGGTATTTACTAGCTATAAACGGAGTATTTCTGTTAGTTTTGTATTCGTGTCAGATTTGATAAAAATAGCTTTTTTTTGCGATTCAAAAAATGTAGTAAACTTTTATTAGTTACATTTATGCATTAGTATGTATAGTGTGTGTAGTGTATATGGATTTCTCAACTGAAAAATTATACTGAAATGCCATACTGAATATATGATAGATATTATTTTAATATTGCACTTTTCTATGCGATTTTAAAAATGATTTTAGAGTTAAACGAAAAGTTTAACAAAAAAAAAACTCTAAGCGAACATGTACGTTGTAGATATGCCATTTGAAACGAAGCGATATTGATTTAACTGATATTGATAGAAAAGTTTAATATACTTAAATCAGCAATTTTGCTGCTTCCACTAACATATATTATACAGCAATATATTGTGGAATATACGAATAGAAAAGAATAAATATCAATAAATAGATATTTTTAAATCTAGTATGGATGTTTCACGTTTATGTAGTGTTGCCGAAGTTGTTTTGGCCATTTCTTGCCATATTTATGTAGAATAAAAAACAAAAAAAATACAAAAATTGGTTAAAACTTTTACATGATCTGATTATTCTGAAATTATGAGTATTTGGAAGCTGAATTTTTTTTAGAAATCTAAAGATTCATATTTCAAACATCTGAATAACAATATTACGATTTCATCATTTATTGACCTGGTTACTTTTTGTTGTGCCCATATCCACGATATGTAGTATTTTCTCTCTGAAAATAAGTAGAAAAAGGTTGCTAAGTAAAGCTAACACGGCTTCCATAGCAAACTACCTCTACCCTACACTTCCCCTATTCTTAAGCTACCATTCCATTACCCTTATTAATTTCATGTAAGAATTGTTAGAAAATGGATATTTTAACGGTGGATCAAAAATGGTAACCTCCTTTTATGCAACACAAAACACAAGAACTTTTTTGTATTTACAATTTTTTTTTCAATTAATATAAGAATTGTGAGAGAATTGCTATTTTATTGAATTTTAGTATTAGGGGTCCTATAAGGGTTAACAAATTGCTATAATCTGTTGTGAACGAAGTGAAATTGTTAATTTTTTGTCAAAAGCGATCTTTTCAAATGAAAAACACATGAACCACCCTAGATTTAGGATGTCGGCCATAGTGGCTTCTCGCCGTTATTAGGAAAACATGGTAATTCCATTTGGACCCATATCTTTTAAAGCAATAAAGTTTATTTTTCACAACAAAATTCTGATGTTATAATATTTTATAACTTTAAGAACATTTCTTTTTAAATTTGGTGTAATTTTATGGTAAAATTCTTAATATCCCTCTGCCAAGCTTAATTCTATAAATATTATATGAATCCCTGTGCAGCTCTTAAAATGTAACTTGTGACTAAGTAGATTTTATTTTCATAAAAAATTAAGTTTTCCGGAGAAAATTATCGTTATTTCTAGTTTTCATTAGATAGGTACATACCTACTCGTATATGCGAATTGTGTAGGTAGTAACAAGAAGGATATAAAGGATATCATATAAGAATAAGTGTACGCACATACCGTACACGCACATCTCGCATCTCGTATATTATGTACAATAACTTTGTAGCTTTCTCTGGTATCATAAAGGTTATTAAACATCAACATCAAACAGTTTTCTGGCACTTTAGACTTGCATGACATTACATATTATAATGAAACATAAACAAAACAAAATTTTGGAGGGTCTTCACACTAAATTAACTCTATGAATGTTTCATAAATTTACTCATACATTTTTGTATTTTTAATAAAGCCGAGGGTAATTTGTTGTGTGTGGGTACATTCGACTGTGAGCAACAAGATAGGTATTATTAAATAGAAAGCTTTTGATGATGTTAAGCTGAAGCCCGCACAATCCCGCTCAATGGATATTCTATTAGCTATAGTGTTATATACGAGTATCTACCTTTGCAATATAGCCCGGAGAAAAAGGGTAATTCATTTTGAATTTATTGGCTGTAATTTGGGAAAATACGAAATATAATTTACCAAAATTATTATTTTAAACAAACCATTAAATTCAGATTCAGACTTTCCATAGTTTGTTTTATGATTAATTTTATTTATGAAGTTTTAACACCTCGATTGTACAATTACATACACATTTTACAGCGTAAGTACCAGACAAAAAGTTACATAATTAATCCCCAAACACCTATCACTATGTATGTACGTAAATTCTGTACTTGTGCTTCCACAACTTCTATATGAAATATTATGTATACGAGAAAGCATTGATTTTGGTTTACATTTTGGAACATTTTAATTTGAAATTTTCATGAAAAACTAGAAGAAAAATATTCTCACGTCTGTGATTCATTCCTCGATAACTCAAGAATACGTTGTGCTTATACCGAGTTGACATTTTCAGAGTAGCTTTTTAATGTGCGCGATGCGGCAGGTATTGTAGATGCGAGTAAGATTTCTTCAACCTCTTCCATTTTTACCTCCTCTGATACAATTTTTTTTTTTGAAATGTGTTTTTTCTATTTTTCCTTTGAAAATCATTTGTTTTTTGTGCTGTATAATTTAAAATTGTCATTTTCTTAAATAAATTTTTAAAAAAAAGGAAAAAATCCAAAAGGTTTTTATTTTTGAAACTACATAAAATGGAATCAAAATTTGTAAATGGTCTTTCACGCTCATAGGACCACCAAACAAAATTACTATAAAATGGCCATTTTCTCACATTTTTTATATGAATTTAGAAATAAGTAAAAATCTAGAGGGGTTTTGTTGTTGGAGGTGGATAAATAAAATGTATAAATGGGGTCGTTAACCCTTATGGGACTTCCCATAGAAAATTATTTTAATTGGCTTTTTTTCCATATGAATTTGGAAAAAAATTTAAAATGCAGAAGGTTTTAATTGTTAGAAATGTATAAAATGGTAACAAATTTTATAAATGGTAGTTAACTTTTATTACACTCTCCATACAAATGTCCCGGTTTTCACATTTGTTATATTAATTTGTATGTTTATTGTACAGTAGGCGGCCAATAAATTGCACGCTCTCTCCATATATGGATATATGAATATTATGCGTTATGTTTGCTGTGTTTATTGTATGTAATGTGTATTAGCACATGGTGTTTGTTGTTTGCCTTGTTTCATATGTTTTCTATATTTGTCATGTTTGCTGTATTTGTTATGTTTGCTCGCATCCCCCTTTTCCCTCCAATCAAATCTCACCATCCTTAACTTCACCTCTATTTGGAAAATCTCTATTTGGAATAACTTCACTTAAATAACACTGATGTGTGGAAACTTCGCAGATTAATTATTAGCCTTTTTTGGAATTGCACTCATACGGTCTGATAATTATTCATAATTAAAATAATTCTGGACTGGAACTGGACTGGAAACAAGTTTTAAATAACAAAGACTACATGTAGTATGTATGTATATACCATACCTAAATAGATAAAAAGGTATTGGGAGTTGGTACGAAAGGGCCTTATTAAAATTTATTTTTCATGAACTGCTGTGATGTAATCATTCATAGTAATAATGAGCTTGCCTGAGCTTACATAGTTGTTTCATAAAAATAAAGAATCAGATCGCTTTGGTAATTCTTCAATATTTTACCGTAGAAAATGAGATTCTTGCCTATAAAAGTTATGTATATTCATCATACGAATTATCGTTCCGCCATGTGAACATAGACTAAATGAGATTATTCTATTCTCATAACAAGTTCATTGCTCCATTCGTAAATCTTTTTTCATTCTAAATTGTGGATATCATACACGTATGATTATGGGAGGGTTTCTACTGATTTGAATAGGTAAAATCCACCTATTTTGCGGTAAAATTGTAACATCAGGAATCATTTTACTATGGTTTATTTTATTAATTAAAGATTTCCATTATAGATTTAAGTTTCGTTCGACGCTTTACGATAAATCATTTATATTAAACATTAATTAACACATGTCAGCTCTGTCGGATTAAAATCTCTGTAATAGAAAATATTAATTAACTTTTTTAACATTTAGGAAATATTTATAGAAAGTCCGTATAAAAGGATGGAGAAACATTATTTAAAAATGTTTTCAAATAAAAAAGATTAATCTTCAACCCTTTGAGGACGCCAAAAAAAATTATTTTTTTAAAATATAATATACATGTACGTACATATTACATATTAGATTAATCGTATTTACCAACGCCAAAAATAGTAAAAAAATGAACTAAATTACTTCTCCACATATGCAAATTTTGAAGTCTTATCAGTACCAAATATTGCACTAAAATGGCGAAAAATTAAAGAAGAGCGAACAGAGACATAATGGTACGGAAAATAGTTGACGAATACTTCTAACCTAAATCTATATATCGCAGGCTTATATGTAAATACAATACCCGATAACGATATGAGGGTTTTTCCAAAATTTCATAAAAATTTAATTAAAAATGACGAAAATATAAGCGTTTTTTCAAAAATATACACAGTGGCACAAGTTCATTGGCAACATACTGTACTTATATTATTTGTCTTTGATTACATTTTTGGCGTAGCTTACATAAATATAAAAACCGTATTTTTTTATCGTAATCTATAGATTTATAGTGTTATATATAGTGTGTAAATAGTGACCTCGCAAGATTCAAATAATTATTACAAAGCAATTTTCCAATTTTATTTAAATTCACCTGTTGACTTTAACAAAACAAATCGAATCGATCAATACACTACAACTACACAGTTCTTTAGAAATTGTACTATTCTATTGAATTAATGTCGATATTAGTACGGAACACGCCATTTATGATGTTATACCCCCCCCCCCTTTATATATGTACATAAATAGGCACTATATGAATTTATAATTTATTTATATGTACATACATAAGGTAAGGTACATTTATATAAATTCGAAAAATCTATAATTTGTATATATCACGAATATGCATTTTAAATGGCACAATTTCATTAAATATTTCTCTTTTCAGATCGACTGACAATAATCTAAGAGCAAATAACATTATTACTGAATATTTTATTTTAAAATTGAATTTTTACCAAGTATTTAACAGAGAGGGAGATATTTTATGTGGAAAGCCATAAATTTTGTTGCATTTATCTAAATAAACTCTAATAAATAAAAAAAAAGAAGTAAAAACAAACAAAAAAAAAAATTTATTAAAAGGAAAAGTTTTGCTGGTGAAATCATCTCTGCATATTACACAGTGCTAAAACTCGAAAGTTTTTCAATAAAAACACAGTGTTAACTATTTTTAATAAAAGTCTTAAGGATGGGCAAAAAGAATTCCAAACTAAAGCAGGATACCATCGATCGACTGACAACAGACACGTATTGTAAGTACAATAAAGTTTATTTATTAAATTTATTTTATGTATTTATGTATATGTTATGTACGTTGTATCTATTATGTATTATGTACATACATATTCTATTATATTGGCATAAGGAATGATATATTTAGCACTCACGGATAAGTGAAAATCCAAAATAATCCTAATCCAAAGACAGGATGATTTAATATTGTTACATAATACATTATACATCAGCAGATAATCAATAGGATACAATTTTATTCGAATATACGTTTTTGTATGAAATAAGTGTTTTTACCTTAATTGGTAGGTGGAGAGAGGTAACTTTTATTAGAATTTTTTGTGTTATGTATGTATACATATGAAATATCTAACAAGAACAAAAATGTATGATTAACTATTAAGAATTATACATACCCCTATCCCTTGATTTGCACGGTACATACGTTCCACGAAAAATCCGTACAAAACGAGAGACAACATGCAATGAGTGCGTTCAATATAAAATAATAGGAATGAAACTGTTTAAATCAACGAAACGTGCATATTTATTTGAGAAAAAAAATATTATTGGTCTAACTAAATGACCAGTAAAAAAGGAACGTTAAAAGTTGTATGTGGAGATCCCTTTTTCAATAATTAGCAAACATTCTAATTTTCGAGTAATTCAAATGTTAAAAATAAAAATATATCGATGGCTTATACATATACAATACCCGCTAACTTATTTTTATGTACTTTTCAGGAGACAGTAAAAGCTTTATTGTTTCGTATAGCGTATTGAGTTAGCAAAAAAACGAAATTTTTAAAACAAACTTTTTGTTATAATTTTACCATAGGTGCAGGGATGCATAAACATCAATTTTATGCAATAAAAAAAATCGATAAAAGTGAGTTTAAATGAGTTAATGGGTATTGTATAATATAAGCCATCGATATGTACGTACTAGGTATGAAATATTATTTAAGTAATATAACTAAGATTTTCCCCCACATAATTTGAGTCTAATTGATTTTCAATTTAAAATGTTGATAAATCACAATCCTAGTTGCATGTTGCAATTTATATCTTGGTATTTGGACATCTCACCGTTATATACAGCGACATGTCAAAGTCGCACCTTGATATGTGACGTCTCTGTCTGCCGTTACATACTATTTTTCTTGATTTAGCGTTAATTGTCTATTTCTGTTAAATCTGTCTGTAAATCTAAAATCAAATTCAAACGTCCCATCTACCATCCATTAATTTTCCAATATTTGTGAATCTAAGTTCCAAATTGTTATTTAGTGTATAAGATTTAAACTATTTGCTTCAATTAAAGTAACGTTCCAAATCTTGAATAAGATGTTTTCGTTTTTTTTTTGTTTTACTACTAAGAAAATGTTAAATCAGCTTAAAGTATTGGAACGCCCTGTACGAGCCGGGGGTGTTACAGATATGTGAAAAGTCGACCAATATATGTCTATCGAAATTGAACAGAAACATTACCAAATACCATCTCTATATGTCAGAATCTCAGCAACCAAAACATCATTGAATAAAACAATTATTTCGTTTACAATAACAACCGAAATCTGATATTATTTTAGGATAAAAACAATAGATTAAGAAATATTATTCCAAAAAAGAATAGCTGATCTGGAAAAGAGGAAGAACAAGCATTTCCATTTGAAAGGCTCTCAACATGTATTGAATTATATATGTATGCTGTAAAATTCCAAATATATGTACCTTATATATCAATTTATGTTATATTTCTTACACTAACACCAACAAATATTGATTTTCTTTAAATCGTTTTTATTTTAAATTTTCCTTCCCTATAGAAATAAAAACTAAACTAAAATTTCTGAATAAAGTCGGTATCACATATAAAAATAAACGAATTTTACTGAAGTTAATAAAAAAACTTCCATACAAAAGTAAACATATGTATGTATAGGGGAGATTGGGTACGTAAAATAATAACAATTTCTTTGTTTACTTTTTTTTTAAAACATCAACTACATTGGCCCATTTTAAAAATAAATTGATGAGGAATCTAATTTCAAATGGTTAACATTGTGAATTTGATATTCAAGCAAACATCAATCCTGGCAGATTGTCGTTTATGATTTGCTATTACCCTATGACTCATTTACAATTTCAAAACTAATTTTACTGATTCGAATACTAAGACGCAATTTGTATAATATCCCTACAAAAGTAGCGAAATGTTACTTTGGGGCTGCCGTTAATATTCGTACCTTGATTCCCATAAAATTTAATATTTGATTTTTGTTTTTAGCAATTCGATACGATGTGCAGAAACCCATATCTTTTCGATTTCGTTTTATGAAAACACCTGATCTCTAAAAGATGGATTATGCAATCTATTTAGATTTAGATGTAGCCCCAAAGGTAAACGTGCAAATCAATATGAGAGACATAAAATTTTATGTATTATCAAATTAATTACAAATACAACAATACATTTTTGTTTTGTTTTTTTTTTTTTAATAATTTATATACGTCAACTTCTCTTATAGTCATTTCATGACAAATAAGATCGTCACATAATAAATAAATGGCTTTCGTACAAGATACATATAATGTATTTTGTGAAATATAAGTGTATCGGACCTGCCGACGCCGATGTTTACAAAACTATATATATTCATATCCGTTAGTATTATACATATGTTATGTATTTATGTATAAAGGACATATATAGTGTCTTTCAATGAAAGCGCACCCTTCAAAATATATGTAATACCCGTAAATATATTTCTTATAGAAAAAGTCCGTCCCCCTTCATTTTTGAGATGAATATTTTTATGTCTTATTTTATGGCCGCTTTGGCCTTTCTATATCTCACGTATTGTCTAAGGAATACGAAAGATAGATTATTTTATTTGGCAGCTTCCTGTTCGCAATGTACCATATGGACATGTTGTAATTGATGATGTTGTAATGTTGAATTGATTTTGTTTTGAAAGCAGGTACTGTACAAAAACAAATACACACACAGACACGGTGTATAACAATTTTCAATAGTATATAAGTGAAATAATACGTGTAGGCAGGTTATAAGTTGGAGATTTACAAACTGTTATAGATAGATAGTATAAATCAATTTAGTATAACGTAAAACAGTCGGGTATATTGTTTAAAATCCTTCAATGATTAAAATTTATTGCTTTTGTTTCGATGCCATATTATTTATACAGTTTAAGATAAACATGGCAACCCAATTAGAGTAACACTGTTCGACCAATACGAGTAATTTGGATATATTTGTCAATTTCTATTAAAGTAGAATAATGGCAATGCTGGCAAGTGGAAGAAATAATTATCTCATTTGTCCTCTGGAGTCTGGAGTTCTTTTGTATGGATAATTTTTAAACTAACAACAGTTGTCTTTGACAATGAAAATATTTGTCTCTGATCATTTTTTGCGATAAACATTATTCAATCTTTCCTTTTTCTTCAAACTATTCAATATACAAAACGAACGTAATCCTAGTGCCTAGAAGGTTGGTTGACGGGAGTAATGAGCAATTTGGAAGTACATATACTGAAGTTAAACTTTTTTGATTTCTGGTAATTCTTTCAGGCGAAGAAAATAATATTAATTAGTCGACATGGCAAC
>JANSTT010001007.1:44371-88331 GCA_026745375.1 Platyura marginata
CTCCTATTACGCGGTATTCTTATAATGCGGTTAAAGTTATACGACACTCCCACCTCACTTCATATAACGCGGTTTTGTATAACAAGATTTCATCAACTCAAAATGGTTTCCATATTACACGGTATATAGTTTCCGTAAAACACGGTACGAATTAACGTGATTTGTACTAATTCTGGGTTTCTTTTAACGCGGTTTCCATATAACACGGTACGAATTAACCGTGTTATAGGAGGGTTTACTGTACCGACCAATGATGATGATTGCAAAACTGGTCAATATTAAATACAATTAATGTGAGTTCCCTTGCAGCTGGCAAAACAAAACATTTGCAAAGCGGAAAATGTATTTAAAATTCAAATTTTCTTTAATTACATCAAGCCAATCAATAATATCCTTTTTTGGTATATATAATATTATAGCTATTCCAAACCTCTAGATGTGTGTATAATTGTATATGTAAAGGTATTGGTATATCAATAAACGCAGGCCCCCATTAAGAATCTAATCTATTATAGCTATATCGGTAAGTCATCTCTAACCGAATGGGGGAGTCGCTTCATTTGCAGTTAAATCTGGATTATCCAAAATACCCAAGGTATGTAAATACCCATTTCAGATAGCTTTGGAACGATGCCAAAAAAGGATAGTCTATAATCATAATACTAACATCTACAAGTATAGATAGATGAATATACACATATATATATATATGGCCACATATAGCCTTCCGTTAGGATATTATTTTGTTTTTGAATGTATCCATAATGATATTATTTTGATACTTACATATTTGTACGTATATATGTAGTTTGTCGTTTTTATCTTTTTAAGAGTTTTTTTTATTGCTGTTTTCACTTTTATTTTATTACCATTATTACGTATGTAGATTTGATCCTTTGGCTCTAAGGACGTAAATAATTTTTATTGTCAATTTACGAGTAGGTATATAGTATATTATATAAGTACATAAGTAGTGTAAGTATACGTACTGTAGAAAGTCATCAACATAATGAACCATCGTTAAAATCATTTTTGGCACAGTTTACTTACATTAGTCTAGCCTATAAAGAATTGTATATACAATTATACATACATTACAGATCCTTAATAGCAATTTCCATTTAGTTTTTATAGCCAAATATCTAGAGACTTTTAATTTGCAGATTTTATGGGATAATATGAAGTCTATATGGGTTAAATCCTTTAAGGGATCTCTTTCACTCGACCCCCCCGATAGTTGTACAGAATTTAGAGAATTATTTTATTCCGCGCACATTTTCTATTTTCCTTGATTTATTAGAAAACAATGTAGATTTTTCGAAAACTTTTGAATAAAAAGATGTGAAAAGGGTGGATTGTGTTTTGTCCTTAAATACAAATTCACTTAAAAGAGAAACCACTTTACGAAATTACAGTTATCTATCAAATTTTCTATTTTGTTTTATTTGAATGTTGATTTTGGAGTATGCAGTACTTTAAATTTTTTTAAATTTAATTGTTAAGATAAATTGTGAACGGTTAATAAATGTGAACCGTTCTACGAGCTCTGAAGCGCCATAAATTGCTTTCTGTCGGCCATGTCTATGTCGGGGTGGCTTGCATATACTCGCTTTGAACGTTAATCTATACAATGTTTATCTAGGACCCAGATTCTAGATCATTTTACCAATTGCAGCAGTGTAAAGTTTATTCTCGAGTATTTAGGTATTATTACGGTTTTGTATATTTTTCGTTTGTCGTTTGTGTGTGAAGTGATGGTTCTGTGTGATTTTTATTTGCTATGCGCAAAGTACCTTCTAAAAATTATTTTAATAATTTCCATTTTTTTTCGATTTTCTAATAAAATTAATTTTCAAATTTTTTTCCTTTTAATTTTTTTTCGATTTTCTAACAAAATCCTATGAAAAATTTTGTTTCATAAATTAGCATAATAAAATAAAAAAGGAATAATTGGCTACGCCTATTATAATATACCCGTATGAGTACTTGTTTATTATCTATGACTTTGTCCGTGCCTATTTTGTCTGTACAACAAACATATATTGAGTAAATTGAATACAAACTCTGAATACTCTAGAAATTATATAAAATTGATAGCAGCTGTAGGTAACTGTAGATCGTTGAACTTTTTTTTTCTACAATGTTTACTTACCTATTAAGGGACATTACAAACTCCGTATTAAAGTTATAATACCCTTTGATTAACATCATACGGATACGGGTATAAAAACGTAGTACGAGTATGCAGGTAGAATCATTTTACGACAATTTTTGAAGGTTCATCACGCCAGAGACTAAACTCAATTTTCTAGGATTAATTTGTCCTTTAATATCGTTTTTCATCGATATTGCCATCGTTCGATATTCCTATATTTCTGTATGTATTTAAACCTATCACTCCTCTATAATTAATGTAAATATATGTATGGTTGTAGAATTGCATAAAAACTACTAAATTTACTCTTTTATGTTTATTCATCGTTTATAATTAAAAAAAATCAAGTGAAAAATTACCATCGGACTTCATTAATTTTAATGTTTGTAATCTGGCTTGCCAGTTTTCCATCCACTTGTATATTATTATTTACTATACTCAACAACAAATCAATACATTACATAACATGTAAAAGTCTACTTATATATATATATACGTATTTGTTTAAACGCCAGTGGCAAATCGTGACTTAATTGTTAAATGACTTGCAAATATGTACAATGTAAATAAGGATTTGAAAATACATATACAGTAAATAGTGAATAGGATACATATGAATTGTATCGATATTTACCACAATGATTTTCCAGATAAGATGTGGAAATTATTTGTTACAGCAATTAATAATAAAATAGTGTTTATGAGCTAGAGCTTCTATTATTTGTAATGTTGTTCGGTACAATAGCTTTAAATAGAAAACATTTTCTCTTTATTTATTTTAAGACCAAACTCTTTCACTTTCGACCTTGGCGACTTATACTTATATTCGAAAGCTCTATTCCAAGTAGCAATTTGTAGATAAAAACCGGTAATATAGCGGTTGTACAAGTCTAGTTAAAAATAGCAAAAACAAAAAAGACGTTAATAATACTTCCGGCCAACTTTACTACAACTTTTAAAGCGTGTTCCATCTAACATCAATTAAAGTTGTCTATTAAACTTCGTTGTTAAATATATAGTGCTCCATAGCATTGAGCTAAAATTGGTTTAATTTTTACTTGATATGAATTTTGCTGGAATGAAAATTCAATTATTTGTAATTTTCGGATGATCAAATTCGCTCCTAACTCCTACATATACATATGTATATTTTTAAAGAAACCACAATCAATGAATGAACTTAACAAAAACCATAATAGGTTATATTCCTTAATGAATTACATACAGATTAGATATACAATCTCAAGTTGTGGTAATTTGTTACATTTTCATTATCAATTAATTTTGCGATTCCGATACATTAAGAAATGTCACATTTATTCCAACAATCGCTATCATCCATTTATATTAAATGAAAGTCAATAGAAAAGCAAACCTGCATTAGTCGTCTGAAACATTATAGGAAATCCTCTAACAACCAGTTGCAATCAATGAAATTGCTTTCACATAGTATAATTAATGTTAGATCATTTGTCACTAATCAAAGACACGACGAGAAGAAAATTACTTTCACTATTGAAGAATTTTCCTTTTAAGGGAATGAGAAGGGGTAAAGTTTAATATTGATTGTGGACAAAAAGTCGAAAGGACATAATAATAACGAACTTGATAATATAAAAGTATATTGAATAACTTTTGAGGCTAGTTAAGATTGGTCTATATCAATTACCTATTTATCGACAAAAACTACTCTTTTCTATATATTAAAAATGGTAATTGATTTTTGGGGGGTAACGAGTCGTTTTCTTGGGGTAGCTATTTTCTGATAATATCTTTGCAATAGTTTTTCAATTAAAAGTTTTTTAGCATTAAGCTTATTATGGATTAGAATCGTTTACTATATTTACTATATTATTGGTATATTTCATGGTACACTAATGAAGTGTAAGAGATTGTTTACATTATATATCGCAGAGAGAAAATAAACACAAATGTCAATTTTTAAGCACAGGGTGGAACAAAAACGCTTTGAACTGGCTGCTTTCACATATAATTATTGTATTTTATAGATAATTACTAAGGTCACCCTGTCATTCAACAAAATTATGGAAGAACAGAAAGAGAAAAATTTCGTATTTACTATGAACGATTCAGTGTGCAGGAGCCATATTATTATTTTATGTTTTCATGATTTTTCTGTTCTCTCTCCCCTGTGTTTATTTTTACCGCACTGTGATGTATGAAAATCTCATCAACTCACTACCTCTTGTGTATTATATACGAGTATACATATATAATGATATGATAACTTTGTGATTTTCATGTATAATATGCCGTACGTACATACTATCGTAGTGTCTATCCAATCACCTATAATTTTAAAGTAACGAAGCTTTTTCTTTCTTTTGGAATGAAATGGGCTTACATATCTAGTTAAATTTCTTTGTAGATGTGATGTTTTAAATTATATTCTACAAAACTGTCGTTGCATTTTATATGTAGACTACTTCATGCTTCAGTTGTACGTTGTATGTTAACTAATGGGGTGTATGGTGTTAAAGCCACATTGTATTCACATTTATATGTGAATATAATATTGGTGAACTTTAGTATGTGCTGGAGATTATTCTGCCAGATATCCATTGGGGTTAGTGTATAACATCCTAGATATTGCAGTTTTCTGCGGGCTAATGGATCGCATTCGCACAGAATGTGTTCTGCAGTTTCGTCTCCAAGATATCTGGTTCTTGTTCAATTTTGTTGAGGTGGCATCTCAATCGGCAATAACCAGTTATTATTCTTAAGTTATTTCTGTAAGGCTTCAAGAGCTTGTCAGAGTTTTGTCGCAAATGGGTGGGAATGCTTCTTCCACTGTATATAAATTGCAAAGATATTGAAGCACCTTGTCTGCATATTCTTACTTAGGTATTGTTTTAGATAAACAATAGAAGTAGGTATACCAGATTTAAGAATGGTATTTGGATATGTTTTTCATGAAATAGGGCAGTATTCGGTATATGATAATACTCAACATAAATGTAAATTATTTGTGTACCGAAATCATTCGTCCGCAACTTCAAAGTTCTAGTTTAACTGGCCAAAACTGTTCTAATATATATGATCATTCATTGAACGCTATCGTAACCAAAAATATAACATCCTTAGAAAATGAATAGAAATCAAAAATCAAAAATACATTAACGAAAACGTACCGAATGACAACAGCGTCAAAATAACAATGCTTCCACGACTAAGATAGGAAAAATATCCATAAATTGAATCGTACCGATGCCGGTGTATTATTTTCATTTTCACAACGAAAATTCTTTATTAAACCAGAAAACTCCCGCACAATAATTCTAATGCATCTTTAAAAGAAACATGAATATGGAACTCGTATAGCATATTTGCTCGAATTACGATGTGGGTTGAATATAAATTGTTAAGAAAATTCAATGTTATGTTAATAGGTTTTGTTCAGTTTTATATACTCATATCTAATATATCTATATACAGTAGAAGTAGGTAGATATCTCTAGATTTCTGTCGCGCGAACACAACACGCCACAAAATCGACTTGGGAAACTTATAGGATATTTACATTTTGGTTCTATATGAGACGTATTGTATGCCATACTTATTCAATAGACTTATTTTAACCTTTCCTTCATTAAATTCTTGAGATACAAAAACAAAAAAAAAAAAACAAAAAATAATCAAATTCAATTCGAATGACCAAGGACATACAATTTTAGTAACACACGGGGGCGATGTTATGTCATTTGTGGTGTTATGTTATGGATTATGGTGTAGATATGTATCTAATACCTATGTAGATTAGATGTGATTTTTTTATATATGACCCGGGATTGTAATCTTTTCACCGACAAATAACATTCGTGTCGAATAATATTTTGTTTTATAATATCCTGATGGTGTAGTATAATAAAGTTGTGTAGACCTACAGGCAAATTTCGAAATGTGATATAATAATCTTTTCTATCATGATATTGTATAAATTGGGCCTGGCTGTGTGATTTATTAACAGATTCTTCGATAAATATAGTGACCTAATAGTTTGTACATACTTCATTATATATGTAGAAGAGTAGATATGTAGATTGTAGATGTATGGACGTGTATAGGTATTGAATTGAAATCGTGTTCTTTAACCCTTAAATACCCACCAATATCTTAAAAGATACAACCAATTTTTAGCTATATTTCCATATTAATATTGTTGTTGTTGTAGCGACTTGGGCAATCCAAGCCCAGCCGGATAGTATGTGGTTTAAAAATTATGTGCGAAACAGAAAAATGACAAGTTTGGTGGCACAATATAGCAAAATAAACAGAAATAAAAAAATAAATCGTTTTTGGACTCAATATAGCATGAAACAGATTTATAAATGATCAGAATTTGAATAAAAGGTTTCAATTATACACGATTATCTATTTGTCCAATCCCTACTAGTAATAAGTCATTAACCAGACACATTAACTAAAGTATAGTATGGTCCACTAAAATTTGGAATATATATCTGACTTCATACATATTTCTCTTTTTACAATTACTTTATTGAGAATATCCTTTTAAAATTCATATTCCATTTTCAATTTAATTATATTAAAATTCGGTGTTTCCAGGTAGAGCTTTTTCAACACTTTCAAACTCTCGAAAAAGAACTGAACGACGCGACGGTGATTAATTGTTGGGGTGGTAAATTGTGGAACAGTGAACTTTCATAAGTCCGATCTATACACACTGCTATACATACACTCTATACCAATTAAATTGCATTGATGAAAATGCAATTATATCACTGAAAAAGCACAATACACGTTTTCACAATCCAATTAATTGCTTTTAATTAAATTTAATTTAATTATTCAGCTTATTTGTATATGTATGTATATAATTACCTATAATTTACCTATACATATAAAAAAAACTACATAATATATGTATGTATGTAATTAAAAGAATACATTAAATAAAATAATCAATATTTTCCAGGTTACGATAAAGGATGTTTGCCGTTATTATACTAAAAAGAAAATTACAACAACAACAACAAAAAGAAAATAAATTTTCATATCTATTCACAAACAAAAAAGGAAAACCATGACATAAATATATGAACTCCTTATTTATGTTCAATTATAGAGTATTTCTGTTGAGTAATGTACCTACATAAATTGTATATTTAATGGCGTTTTTTTGACATTAATCATATTAAAATTAAGGGACAAGAAAATGCAATTCACACAAATAAATTTATCTTTTTTTATTATCATTATATTATTCCTTAACTCTCACAGGAATTATGTATTTCATTGTTTTCGCCAGCCATAGCCCAAACAAAAATTTCTCATGTAATAAAAGACTATCCCCCGGTTTTTTTTCCCTGATGCTTGTTAAATACCTTGTGGAATTTGGGGAATGATGGTCGCAACAGCAGTGAAAAAAAAAATAAAAAAAAACCAAGAGAAAAATATTCTCAAAAATTTTCTTTCCAGCTATAGCAAGTTTAATAGCTTTCTTGTGGGTTAAGGTATAAATGGAAAAGCTTTTATGGAAAAGATTTCCGGGTAATTTATTTCGAGGACATTTAGTTCTAAATTATGATTGTGTGATTCGCTTTTTCTTTCCGTTTTTGTTTTTTTTTTGTTTGGGTAAATCCCAAAATCAAAAATCGAATTATTTGTATTATTTTCCCTTTTTGTACGTGTTGGTTCCTTTTGTGGGGATTCACCTATTGAGCAAGATAGTTGAATTGATAGGAACAATAACACTCTTTGTTTAGATATAGAGGGTTATTTAAACTGTGTAGTTCTTGATTAAGTTGACAAACCCTCTAAACAATTACGATTTAGGATTTAAGGCAACGCAATGCGATGTTTTAAATTAAAGGGCGGCTTTGCAGTGAAAGTAATTATATTTTTAAATCAAGCAAATATTATCGATTTGATTTCAAGCACGACGATATTTTTTGTGACTGAACGAAAAATGACAATTTTTAAGTGAGAATTCTATATAAATAACTAGCATTTGTTCAAAAGCTCCAAAGTCAATTTCGTTTCCTTTATGTGCTATCTATTTATTTTTACTTTTCCTTCCTTTATGACGAAAAGCAGAAATGGAAGTCGTAGCGTGAAGTTAACAAAACGTAGCGTGAAGTTAACAAAACACAATCAACGAATGTACAGTACGGGTGTTGTCTGTATAATAATATATAAACCTGAAATTAAACAACAAATATTAAATTAAAGAAATAATCTACTACTGTCTGTTTTATTAGATACAATTTTAATTTGCATTAGGTTTCTGTCATACTATAAGATCAGTATTTTAACTCAATTAGCAACACATTTTTGTGCTATCGCTTCCGGTCGTATTTTAGGGTATTTTAATTAATCGCCATATTTAGAACCGGTTAATTCAGTAAAATATGACAAAAAGTCTACCCTATAATTCGAAGCCAATTAAATGTATTTAGTAACACTTATGTACGTACATGTTCTATATTTCGGTTTAAAGTGGAATCCGAATTCCTTAAGCTATAGGCACTATGCGTCGCACCGTTCCATTTCGCCCCGTTTATGAAAATATCATAATATTGAAAATGTCAACATAGCATGCAAGTGCATAGGCTTTACGGTAGGTATATCACAATGAACGATACGGAATGGTACGTCGAGAGTTGGCAAAAATTAAAATTGAATGGACTGGGATATAACACATAACCTCAATTGGCATTTTTTTGCTTTTATTATTTTGACACTTACTTCATTATTTTGATATTGTCGGAACGAAACGTTGTCATTGTAACTAGATGCTAAATTTGAACGAAACGGAACGGCACGGTGCGGTGTATTGTGCCGATAGGTTTAGTTCTAGTCCTATTTTAACCACCAAAGTCGAAAAACACCATTTCTTGTTAACTCAAATGGGTGTTGCACTGGATTCAGACCTCCCACTCCAAAGACAAACACTTAATCGTAATGAGCCACTTGTAACTATTTATACGTATATACTACTCATATTAGATCGCTAAAAGGGTGCTTCCTCTTAAGTTCACTAAACCTGCCTATATATACACTCTATTGTATACTGTATGTATAGTAGGTATATTTTTAAAAAAATATAATGGACGCACGTACCAGGGCTCTATTAGCACGCTTCAAATCATCTATTCATGCTATATTTTCCAAGAGTGGCCCACACGACATACAAGCGCTCATTCAATATTGTATATAAATATTTTTCACTCAAACTTATTTTGTACAATGTTAGGAGTGTGAGTGAGCAGTACCTATAATATAGTCGATTAATAATAATTTTTGAGTTATATTAAACAAATATTTGATAATAAATTTCAGTGAAAATTAAATTAAAATTATTTAACGGATGTTGGGTATTTGTAAATAAGCTCAATCCATTTTAATTTGGCATGAGAAATTAATGGCGCTTCAAAGTTTTATTTTCATTTTTATTTTTAGTTTTAACTTTAAAGCTTCGTATATACGAAGCTAGAATTATTTATTCTTATCTACCTAATCCATAAATTTTGTTGCCTTCTCAGTAAGTTTTTCAGTTGAAAAGTCTTCCCTTCAAACAAAATATTTCAGTTAAATACAATATATGGTTGAACGCTCCCTAAATTGATGACTTTAATGTACGAATTTATTTTCATTTCCGAAATCTGCTTATATCCGTATTACTAATGCATGCTGGGCACTTTCAGAGAAAATGCGAGGCTCAGAGGCCCTTCAAAATTTAAAATAAAATTGTGCGCACAAGAAAATAAAATCAATGGAATTTAATATTTTTGGGATTTAATTATTTTACAGAAGCTTTAACATTAGCAGATTCACTAATTATTTCAGAATAGCCTAAAATAACTACAAGCTAACTTGAAAATAATGTTAAGTTTTGGTGAGTCGATCGTAGATAATTTTGAAATCTTTTCAGAACACTAAATGATGTCTCACCTTCTGCTACACTCACAGGCACAAACGCAGTTATTGAGAAATATGTTTACGAATCTGATATCGATCATTTCTTTAAGAAATTCTGCCGGTGTCATGCTTAATTTAAACTTGGATTTGTAAACACCCTTTAGCAGTATTAGTTCTTCTATCATTTCGTCACTTATTTTATTTTTATATTTCTCTAGCAATAATTTTTCCTTTGAAACTATATTCTCTTGATCCATTTCAAAACTTCAAAAAAATTGCAAATTGAAGGAATTACTTGAAATCGACGGTAAGTTCATCAATTACTAAATTGATAATTTTCTTAAAAAAGTGTAAATCAAAATATTCTTCAACAAAACGGCGATCATTTTTGCGTGCTTTTTTCTTTGAATTGAATTATGTGCTGCAACCATCACAAAAAAACCTATTGGTGGAAAGCACAGGAAATGCTATTAGATTTTTTCTACTCGTCCTTACTTCTGGCTTATGGTCAGTTTTAAATTTCATTCTCCTTTGCCTACTCCTATATTTTTGCCAGGTTGAGGCCCAAATATGGTTGCAGCCCCTCCTGCCCTACTCTAATAGACCCTGAATGCATGTATAGATCATGCAATGTTTGACAATGTTATTAAAAATTGCAACCCAATTTATTCTACTTACTTATTAATATATTTGATACCTATACTAAAATTATTAAATAATAACGTGAATCTCTGAAGAAAAAAATTCCGAACAGCATAGGCGTCCGCTCAGGAGGTGGGGGGCATGTTTCTCTATTTGAATAAAAACCATTTTTTGCATTATCTGATTTTTGAATTATCTTAATTTTGAAATATCTGAATTTTAAATTATCTAAATTATTTCGATTTGGCATTTGGGTCGGCTTTCTGAGGAATTAATCAACAACGGAAAACCAGGTCTTAATTTATATAAAATATGAATTAATTATATAATGGATTTTTTTCAGCAAAAATTTTGAAAATTGGAAGAAATTAAATTTTTTTTTCGCTTTGCGTAAAATCTGTACATTTTTATTATTTATACATTGTACACCTTTTTCTATTCACAAAAATAAATATTTGAAATTTGTAATTATTTTTTTTTGCTCAAGAAAATAATTTGTGCCCCCCCAACAATTTCAATCAGCGGACGCCTATTTTGAACAGAAAATATTTTAGCTACATACACAAAATGTTAACAAATTTTAATAAAAAAACTTTTTGTGCAAAATACAGAATTTGCATATTAATTGTTAATCGAATCGAGTAACTTTTAACCAAAGAAATGTTACGAGTATACGGACGTTGATGCTTCTATTTGTGGTAAATGTATATAGGGTAGCTTATACGCTACCCTCCAACATAAACATTGTTTGTTATCACTTCTGCATTTTGCTGTACTCTAAATTTAACCAACCGCACAAGTATAATTGTCAACCAAAATAATACTGTATTACAAACCAGTATATGTACAATTGTACATAGGTACTGGAGTACTGTGTTTTCACGGAAAACATATTAAAAAGAACAAAAAATCCATTTCCCCCCGATTTCAATGTAATTCGTTTATTTAAATCTTCTCAATTAACTCTAAGAACTTGACGCTATACTCGTGTATAACGACATGGTTTTAATTTGGCTTTGTTTAAACATTAGTGAGAACTGAGAAGAACAGACAAACATTTTTATGAGATGGATTATAATCTTAATTATAGAGTTGATGTTAAAGTAGATATAGAATGACATATTTAATGTTAGCAATATAATTGTGGACAATAGATTATGGTCTATATTAGAACTCATACGTTATTCGTGCTTATTTTTGTTCTACCAGTTGTTGCTTGGGCTGTTAAGAAAACGCTCTCTTCTTTACCAGCAGTAGCAAAGTGTTCCTATAATCTAAAAAGATTTCTCATTTCGATTAAGAAATATTTTGAGAACCATTATAACCAAGGGGAGGGGGGGTTGTAACTTTTTGCCTTGGCAAATCGACCAATAATTAGTAAATAACACATTAATTGGAATTATCAATTTGCAAAGTACTGTGAAAAGGGAAAACTTATTCTAAGGTGACGATAGATCATTTTATTCTAAATAATTAAAGAAAAACAGTTTTTATTTTGATAAAAAAATAGCTTGGCAAAATTTTTGAATCATTTTCTCAAAACATCATTTTGGATTAATTAATTTTTGTCCACTTTTCATCTATAATTTTTTTCATTTGTCGAATAGTAACTGTGTTTATGAATTTCCGTTTTCAGATAATCTCGTAAATTCTCGATGGGGTTGATGTCAAATGATCGGACTGGAATTTTTATCACTTTAGAGCAGTTGTACAACGAGTAACGTCGAAATATTTCGGCTGTATGTTTGGAATCATTATCTTGGTAATATTTAAATGATGCCAAAATGCCCAATTTTTCGACATTTTGTTTCAAATAATTTTTGAGAAGATCCAAATAAACTTCTTTAGTAATTTTGCCATCAATAAAAACAAAAGTTCAAACTTCTCCAGCTGAGATACAGCCTGATCGATCCATCATCTTGTTTAATACTGCTATTTAGATATTTTGGATTTAGCTCTTTATTTGCCTTTCTCCTAACCATTACTGTTCCATTACTTCCAAATAAATTAATTTTTGTTTCATTAACATCAATATCTACAAAAATGATTTTTTTAGGGTTTACATTTAAATTATGTCGACGTCGAATACATTGGGTAATAATTAAAAACTACTAAACAATTCGTCATGACAATAGTTAGGTGTTTGACAGGCGTTACGATCAATTTATAAACTCCTACTCCTAGGTATTGCTGACCAACTTATCCGAAAAATATTATATAGCAGCCACTTCATCTAATTGTTCTAAGAGGATTTACACATATAGCACATGGTGCTTAAATTCATTAATTGATGAGAGAAAAAAGTAAAATAAGAGATCTTTGGTTTGGCACTAATAGTCTGGTCAGAAAATACAAAATTGGGAAGTAGATAATAAATTGATTCTAACTCTAGTCACAAAACTAACTTTAATTTTGAGTAGATTTAATATTGTGTTTTTATAATTATATACGTATAACGATTCCAAAATACGCCTATACAAAGAGCCATTAATTTATCTACCACATAAGCGCATTCCGATACGATTCGGAAATTATTTTCAATTATAAGTCAACCACTAAATTAAATTCAATTAGTAATTATCTTAATCATTTATGATGCTACCATACAGACATACTATAGTAATACAAATATTTAGTGTTCAATTTCCCTATATAATTTTAAATAATAATTTTCACTTAACAATTATTTTCCTATTAAGGGTAATTTATTATAAATTACATTTTGCAAATTTTAAATTTGTTTTACATCAATAATATAAAACAATCAAAATTTATCTGCTTAATAATTATCGTAAACAAATTTTCACACCAACACCAGTCCCCTTGCACCAAGATCCTCCATGGAAATATAATTTAAATTTGGAAACATTTTACATTCAAAAAGGTATATTATTGAAGGGACACCGTGCCGCCCGACGAGACATTTTGCTATCTCTTAATTTTAATTCTTTCAAGAAAAAGAGAAGTTATTGTCGCCAATAAAATAAATATAAAAGAAAAATGGATAATTCCTTGGCATAAAGTTTTTTTTTTTTTTTTGTTTTTTTTTTCTTTTTGTGAGGGTGATTTTTATCTACAATAAAGCGCAAAATTGCTTCTCGACTTTATTTTTCTTATAAGAAACTTGAAGAAATAATTTTCATTTTCAGTAAACAATACTGGAAATTGTGGTTTTAACAGCTTTAGAAATAATAGTGTTTCGACATGGTTTTGGTTTAGTAGATGCTACGAAATAAGTGGTTTCTTTCTATTTTGTCAATATATATAACACGTACTGTTTGGGATGGATTAAAGTTATAAACTAAATCTATGTACATACATATATAAGAAAAGTGACTCCATTATGTTAATGATAAATTTAGGGGGTGGTGTTTTCTTGATGGAGACAAATTTAATACATTTAATAACAAAACAATAAAATTGCAATATCAGTGATATATAGGGGTTAGGGGAGAGTTACTTTGTACCAT
Organism: Platyura marginata; assembly: GCA_026745375.1. Lineage (NCBI taxonomy): Eukaryota > Metazoa > Arthropoda > Insecta > Diptera > Keroplatidae > Platyura > Platyura marginata. The sequence goes on from JANSTT010001007.1 coordinate 58,541, forward strand.
TTATACAATTATATTCAATGAATTTGGAACGTTGATACGGAGTTAATATTATTGTCTATTTCGTAAAATTCTAAGTCGAAATATGCATGCCCGTCCGTCTGTCCTTGATCAAGATTCTGGCTAAACGGCTGTAGCTTTGACCTTCTATTATGGCGCTGCAATAAATTCTATGTCATTTCTAAGGTCTTAAATCATTTGTTGTACATACAAAATAGACCCTTCTTCCACTCTTCCCCACCTTTTTCCCACTCTAGACAAATCGTCATCCCCACTTTACCCACCCATTCCACCCAGTTTTGTTGCAAAACTTACAATTCATAGAGCAACTACAAAAATACGCGAAATTTTTTTTGAAGATTTTTACATGAAACCAAAGCTTTCATTTCATAGTTCATACAGTATGGAAGCAAAAATAAAAATGAAGTTAAAGGTTAACAAGATTAAAAAGCTTAAGACGAATATGGGAATGATTATAAAGAAATTGAACGGTACCTGGTAATAAAATGGTACTACATTGGTTATTTATTCGAAGCTTATGCTTAGCCTGAGAACGAGTTGTTAGGATTCAACCTTAAAAATAGTAGGTCCCTTCCCATATAGACTATGTAAAATGTATGAACATTGTTTTCGATTCAACTGACGTCGCCTTAATTTTTTGGCAATACTGGTTTTACTTGTTGTTTCCAGCAATAACCGTTGAATATATTAATGCTTGTCGAATTCAAACCATATTATTACCACAAATTTAATGGATCCTAAAATATTTATTTTATTGTGCTATTATTTTTTTGCTTATACTGTTGCCGCACAATAAATTGTTGGAATGTTATTATTAGTTTTCATTTACCAGAATATTTAATTATATAATCATACAAAATGGTAATTATATTTAAATGCAACCCTTTAATTTTTAATTGCTCGTTTATTTGTACGTTAATTTGCTAAGGTATACTTTAAACATGTATCATACTTAGAGACTGAAGTACATATAAAATATTAATAAAGTTAATAAGCAATTAAAGTGTTTAAGAAATATGCATTTGACAAGTTTTTATCTAAAAAGTATATACAGACGTCCCTTGTACAACGCGGTTTCAGTTTCATATAACGCTGTCTTGAAATTTCCAAATATTGATTTTTTTATATAAATATTCTTTAAAATAGAAGCTCTATTGTTAACCTATTTTCTATAACCTGGTATCATGTTTTCATTGGCTGCGGAGTCAAATTAATTGAAAACTATTCAAATTCTAAACTCAAATTTGACAGTTGAATTTTATTTAATTTTATTAGATTTAGTATGGGTTCCTTTATTAGATTTGGTATGGGTTCTTTCTTTCGTATAACGCGGCATTTTTGTAGAATCTAATCTCCGCGTTGTATGAGGAACGCCTGTACACCCAATTTTGTTTTGGTCTCTTTTTACACGCTTTTGAATTAATATTGTCTAGAAAAATAAATTCCATTTTCTTTTTACACGATTTCGTTCGTGTGAGCAGGGTTAAAAAAAGTTTTTTGATTTAAATTTTAGAATGCTCTTCTTAACAAAAATTATAGCTTTTTTAATCCAAAAAGTTCACATTTAGGTTTTTGCGCAATATTTAATCAAGAAGTGTATTGAGTCAGTTGTAATTTAATTCGCCTATATTTTCACTTTATACTTCGTATATAAACAGGTAACTTTCATTTAAATGTATAAATTATGTATTTATACTTGAAATCACGTACTTTGCATAACATTTATTTTTCAAGTCCAAGCCAAAGAGCGAAAACTCTTTTTAAAGATTTTTAAAGATAATTTTACGTTTTATAGTGACTCATTTACTTGTCGCTTTATACATAACGAATGAAATACGCTGTAAAACTAAAATTACGATCAAATTATCACCCGTCGTTTTTTTTTTCTTCTTATTCTCTTCTGTACTTTTAAATTTGTGAAAAACTTTGATGGAATTGGTATTTAAATTTATAAAAAATATTCTTTATTTGATTATGCTTAATAGCTCAGAAAATTCCCTAAAATATATGTATGTATACATGATTGCGTCATTTATATATTTAAATACGAAAAATTAGCGAGGGTACAAAATTTACAGCAAATATATATTTCTAGAATTTATTATTTAAATGAGTCCATTTTGAAAATTGTTTTGAATAACTACAATAAATATATATGTATATGTACTATTTGGTTTTGTATGTACAGTACATTGTACATACTTTAAATAATTGATGAAATATTTTAAGAACAAAAATATTTACTTTAATGTGTTGTAGAATATTACTGAACGCCAGTTTGCATGTAAACTTAATCGAACAAAAAGTGACTTTATTTCGAAATGGTTTCTTTCATGTCTTTAAAACATTCAAATTATTTAGGATATTAAAGGATATTATTGACAGAGGTCAAAATGTCAAGGATAATATTTGCTTATACGTATAATGATGAGTAATAATGAACAAACCTAAATTTAAATGAATATGTATGGTATTGCTACCCAATCGGACGTATCTCAAAAATTACCGAAATTGAGATTTTGATGGCAATTTGTTCATATATTTATTATTAAATTTGTTTTTTTTTGCTAAATCGACAATTTTCGCACTTTTATATTTGATACCATATCCATCGCATCCCCAGTTCAATAGTGGGACATTTAAAAAAAAAGTGTATTTTTGAGTTAATAATGCCAAGTTAAAGATAATCAAAAAAGCTTTAAAATAATAGAAAAATTAAGCAGTTTTTTTTCACTCTGCTAAAAAGTTTATAAAAATGAGATACGTCCTAATCAAAATTTGAGAGCGATATACAAATTATAATTAATCTAACTCAAACGTTCCAATTTTTGGATTATTTTTTCTGAAAATATGACATTATGTAGTACCTATACATAATCTACCATCTATAAAGTAGGTAAACTGTGGCTTAGAAGTTTATGGTTTGATGAGGAGTGATGTTACAAAATACACAACATTATGTTTTCTATGGTAGAATACAATACATCTTCTTTTATTGAGTCATAAAAGGTATATACATATAGTGCTGTAAAATTATTGAAAATATTCTACAGACAGGAGAATTTTTATATTTTAAGTAAGGATTTTGTTATTTGAGAAAAGAAAATATAATTTTAAAATAAATTGTTTATAATAAAATAATGAAACCAATATTTATTCAATTATACATACATAATGTACAAATGTATACTAATTTACTTTCCAATTTTTTTTTTAATTATTTTACCACAAATATGATATCAAAATTAACGAATCTTCTGAAAATTAGATTCTCGCAAAATTTTTTAAACTTCTCATTTCTTATCTTTTTCATTATAAAAAATTAATTTAATTTGGAATTAATTTTTTTGTTTAAAAAAAATTCTTAAAATTTCTCCGGACGGAAATTATGTATTCACAAAAATAAAATTCTTGGGAATTTTATAACAAATTGTATGAATCAGAGATAATAATATTCTAACAAAAGAACAATATTTTTGTACTCGTAACTTCAGCGGCATTGTTATAAAAACAAATTTAAGAATATTCTTGCAAGAAAAATATCTCAAAGAACAACACTATAGGTATGTATAAGCATTTCATTTTTTACTTTGGTTCTCTTAGTATTAATATTTGACTTATATCTGTTCAGTTCAGTAATTTTTTTGAATTAAAATGATACGTTCTGGTTAAAAAATATTTGATGCTGATGATACCGAGGCGGTTGACGCAACCTTTTAAAGATTATGCTTACTATAATTCATCAGAAAATATTAGGACAATTGTCACTTCCTTGTAGGAGCAATAATCTATAATTATATTAATAAAAAGTCTTTTCCTCACAACTGAATAACTAATACAATAAAATCGTTTCTCATGTGTATTACATATGTTCTTATGTATATTTTTTAAGACAAAATATCAAGAGGAAGGCACCATTATGAATATTATGTTTGAGATATTGATATACCAAAAATTGTTGTGTAACTGAACACGTATTCCAAATATGAGTATTCAATATATTTCTTTTGAGTAATGTAATATGAATATAATTTATAGCATGTCTTTTTGAGTTAACCTTATATAAACTCTTTTCTTTCAACGTTTTTCAACCTACCTATACTTGAATTTCTCATTTCTTCCATCCTATGGGTGCCATAAAGGGAAACTTTTTGGTAACATGCCTTGAACAGAAATTTTCTTTTGTTGGCTTTGTTGGATGGATGGATGGTTCCAATTTTTTACGATCCCTGTAGATTCATAAACAAAAGTATGAATTATACTTATAAAAAACTGGGTACATATTACTTTTTACAATAGCCAAGTTACGTAATACTCTTTATAACTGTGCAAATATGTTTACTGTGTAGACGGTGAGATACAAATTGTTAGAGTTAAAAAATAACTCTTAAAGCAACTTTCAAAAATATTAAAAATTTAACTGACTGAATTAATGATGTTTTTGCAAAGACGAATATAGTAAAATATTTTCATTTTAGGAGTTATTCATCCATGTTTTAGTCATTTATATCTCTATATACTGTATCCCTATGTGATATATGATATACCGGTATTTCGGTATTATAAAATTTGTATATCGGTATATCGGATATCGGTATTAAAATCGGTATTGAAAGAATTACACTTTATTGATAAATTATTCATATTATTTATTGGTTATTACATAAAAATTTATATCTATTTCAATTGGGATATAAATACATAAAGTGAGTATTCCGATCACTTCCGAATGTATTGGCAAACAAAATTGGAAATCAATTTTAACGAAATCATAAATGAAAATTTAAATTAAACTTTTTCTTAGTGTACAGTCATTTCTGCTTAGTAGGATGCAAAATGGCGACAACTGATTGAAATGCTTTATGGTTGGCAACACTGTATTAAACTATTATCACTTAAAGTAATACTAAAATGCATAGAATACTAAATTTATTTTTGTCAACGAAGTTTTTGTAGAATCAAAATATTAAAATATTATTTTAATTCAAAAACCGAAATACCGGTATTGAATCTTCGAATGCCGGTATTTAATACCAAACAAAATTTACCGGTATCGCGATATTGGATTCCCAAGCTATATACCTATAATCAAGTATTTATTTTAGACAATGTCCTATTTGTCTAGTAGACGATATACCAACACTGTTACTTGAGTAATACTAGAAGGAAGTGTATATATGTACATCCTAATTTTTTCAAGCACGTATAATACATAATGATATCGCTAATTTGACCCAAAATATACCTATCAATTTCTACAGATCACTTCAAATGCCTACAAAATAGATCTTTTACTTACATCATTTGGTAATATATTTTGATTTACATGTTTCAGTTTCGTTTATTATGTAGTTCTCATATGTATACAGATGTACAGATATACCGCACGATGTCGATACCATTTAAAACATTTAAGATGAGGTAATTTATAAAATAATGTAGAAAAAATTTCAGAAAATTTCGAAAAAAAAACTCTCGATTGAAAAGGTTGTGTACAACAAGACTGTAAAAATGTAGATTTATCGCACAGGCAGGATACGTGATTTTCATAAAAAAGTGTATTGGAAGGTATCACATATGTCGGTGTGTTCTAACATTTTTTTTTTCTATCATCAATTTACCTCTTCATAATTCCATAAAAGTTATACCACGTACAAATTATCATAAAGTAAGGGTGTAAAAGTACTATAGTGGAGAGAGAGAGAGAGAAAGAGGTTTTTCATTTATTTTTTATTGCCCTCCTTTATTAATAGTGGGTATCTCTTAAATATGTGGTGACAAACCATTTAGTTATATAAATGTGAGGGGCGGGGGGGGTCTACAATCTAACTATATTTATATAGTAATACATTATAAAGGGAATAAGGTCGTTAGAAAATTTCTAATTGGATTTCAGAGATGATTTACTTTATTAGACCCAAAAACCGAAAATTAAACTCCCTAGGATGATATTTGTTGGAGTATTATACAAATCATATAAATATCAAAAGATAATGGAACTGTAAATTTACTGTTCGCAAACATTTATTGTTGCCCCAAATTTGCAATTAATTGTGGTGAAGGTAATTTAGAAAAAAATATATCTATCTAGGTTGTCTTTTGAATTTCTTTCTATTAATTTTATCGCTGGTGTGGAGTGTAATGTAGTCGCTATGAACAATGAAGGTATGAACACTAGAGTGGCAATAACATTCATGAAACACAATGACTGCAAAATAAACATTTATGATTATTGGTTTTAGACGTGTAGGTACATTTCGAACATTTCGAACATTAACTTTGATTGGCAGTGTATAGATTTAAATTGAACAAAATCTTTCGTCAACAGAATGGATTCTTTCCCAACAATTTTAAAGTTTTTTTTCGAATTTGATTGATACCAAACGGAAAATCAAATTTGTAATTTTTCCATAACAAATTTAATTAACAAAACGGTTCGCAAGATATTTTGTACGTTCAATCTTGAAAGTCTCCCCAACAGCATTAAAATGTCTAGTGTTTGATTGATTACGGTTTGTGACAAAAATCTAACTCATGAACCTCAGATATTTCTGATAAAAAAAAAATATAAATAATACTTAAAATTAAAAAATAGAATTACATACATATAAGTATATGTAGTAATAAGAATAAGAATAAAAAATTAAGTAAAAACGAGGTAAAAAAAAGGCTCGTAGGTAGGTAGTAGGGTAGGATAGGATCGGACAACTTTTTCTCACATCAAATGGGGACTATATTCATCAGCTATGTTCACTGTCAAATTTTTACGTATGGCTACATCTAACAGTCTGTGACAGCAGTTTATAACAAGTTTGAAGTGTACCAATATGAAATTGTAATTCTACGGTTATCTGGCTGTCTATAAGGATGTCTGCAATAAAAGTTTAATCACAGAGTGATCCGTTGGTATAGAGCAGCGATTTCTAAATGAGGGGTCGAATACAACTAAATTTGGGTCGCGAAAAATTAAAAATGTGAATCCGTTTATTAAATATTAAAATTATTTCCATAATAATATTGTAAACTCCTCTCATCAATACACAACTTATTCTGTAGTGTAAACCATGCTTTAAAATATTTGACATTTCACATTCAAACATTGGGTTATATGAGTGGACACGAAATTAATATGAATTAAAGATTAGGTCGTATGAAAAAAAGGTGGAAAATGGCTGGTATAGAGCTAATGCCATATTATTTAAAACTTAGTTAAGTAGTTGATTGAATAGTTTAGAAATACTCTAATAAATACAAACATTGGGTTATATGTGAGGAGACGAAATTAATATGAATTAAAAATTAGGTAGCATGAAAAAAAAGGTAGAAAATGGCTGGTATAGAGCTAATGCCATATTTGACCGTGATTTAAAACTTAGTTAAGTAGTTGAATTGAATAGTTTAGAAATACTCTAATAAACTCCTCTCATCAATACACAACTTATTCTAAATAAGAAAAATGGTGGATTTTACTATCAAATACTTTAGATTATGTTTATTTGTACAAATTTGATAAGAAAAATTTGCTAAAGTACCGTTGTGAAATAAGATTTTAAAGCAATTCGCCAAACCTTTATCAAAACAACAGTAATTTCTTCATTTTTTTTAGTGGCTGGGGCAACGGTATAAAAAAAAATGTAACGAAAATAAAATCGAACCAACTTAATTTAATACACTTCGAAAAATATATATTTTGTTATATACGAAAAGCTCTGTGTATCTATCGGCTGCTGTTTGTATCTATAAATTTATAATGGACAGTTCCTATTACTTTCTTTTATTATTTTTTCTGTGAGATTTTGAGAATAAATTTAAAGCAACATTTCTGTTGTTTTTTCTCACGAATCTGTTTTCTTTATTTACTGTAAAAGATAAATTATTGAATGAGCTTTCCTTTTTCCATGAAAAAGTAGGGAGAGTGCGAAAGACCTAAACTTAAATTACGTTTGAGAAATAAAAAAAAAAAAATAAAAAAAACAAAAAATGGAGTGAAATGCAAATGGTGTTATTTTATCATTTAATGATGGTAAATACAACGTTGACTTGTATATATGTAAGTATTATCTTGAGGGAATAAATATTATTAATAATTAATAGGTTTTTGTATATCGTACAACAGGGTATCTACTCATAAGTAAGTATTATTAATATTGTAGGAGAATTTCTTTTATAAAATGATAACAGTGCGTCCTAAGTGTTTTCTTGTTATTTAGAACATTCTCTTTCAAAATTAATGTTATTATTTCAGAATGGCTGGTTTACATAAGAATAGACCAAGGTACATAAAAATTATATATATTTTATTATTAAATCAGTGTGATGTTGAAATGGTACTTTAATTTAAGGCTAAGAAACTATTTGTAGTATTATGCAAATACCATTATGATAACATGAATCATTTCAGACGGGCTAAAGGCCCCGATCGATTGGCCCCGATAAGATGAATCACATCTAATCTCATATTGAAATCATACTAATATTTTCGATATTCGTATATAGTTCAGACAAAGACACTCTACTCTACCTAAAACTTAATTTATGTACATATCGATAGTTATTTGACAAAAAGGCCCGCCCTAACATCAATTTTTTCAAAAAAGGTTTTTTTTATGAAATTTTGGAATTTGGGATATTTTACTACGTTTCACGAAAAAAAATAGTTTTTCTCCGCTCTAACAGCCCCTATCATATCGCTTCGTTGAAAAGGAACGTAAAAAAAGTAAAATATGCTTAAAAAATCGAATTATTAATATTTAGATTATCGTCCATTTTGGAATATGTTTATTAACGTCACCTGAATGGTCCCTGAATGTCAAGGGCCCTAATGCCTTGCATTATAATACCTTATGGTATGAATGTATGTAGCTATACCTACGCACATGATAAGAAGTTATATTTTCTATTTCTTTTTTCCCTGACGATACAAAATATTTATATTGCAAATAAAAGGCCTCTCTCCAGTGTATATCTTTTGGGGCTACAAAAGCGTCATATTTCTACGATGAGTAATCAAATTTCTATATATTGTGGAAAATATTGTTTATTATGATAAAACGAAGTAGAACAATACGTAAAACTTCAATGTGATTACTTAAGGTAATTTTTGCACCTAACGTTGATGATGTTCACAAACAGAATTTATGGATGAGTAATGATGAAAGTTTGATTGATTTGTTGTATACAAAGAATTTATCTAAAGAAAGCAGGGGGGGGGAGGTTTGCTTATTGAACAGAATAAATTATTGGCAAAAAGGTATAAGATTTATTGATGCAAAAAACAAAATTTCTTTCTCAAATCATGAAAACCATTTTATAATTTATAAAGTATAGAAGTAAACAGACTTCCGTAATGTTTTCTTAACTCTTCACTAGTTCCTCTTAACTACTATATATGTACTACCAACGATATTAAGCAGCAAGCACCATACTTCCTTGTTGTGTACTTAAACCGGAATATATGTCTCTTAAGAAAATATGTACAATAATGTTTCTTATGCTTCACTAAAAAATATAAGACGATTATAAGTCGTTAAGAGCAAAAGCAAAAGTCGCAATCAAGTTTTTAATCACCTCTGGAAATTTTTCTTGATGAAGTTGTTGGACTGAGTTGGCACTCAGTACTAGTCTATGAATATTCAAAGAAGGGTGAGTGGTTGTGGAAATTCCTTTGATAGATTACTATTAGAAAGGACTGAGTTTATGTAACCCGTAACGGAGTTCGGAACTTCTTGCTTAAGCATTTCTATGAAAAGAAAACTGCAATTTATGAGGTTGTAGAAAACATGTTTGAGTTGCTGAAGATTTGCTCAAGTTACTGAAGATGGTCATCCAGTCGACTCTATCAAACTAAATTTATTAGGGTCAACAAGATCCGAAGGAAAATGCCGAGTACCTACTTGTCAGTACATGAACATGATCACTCGAGCCTAAAAGTGAAGTAATTAAATTTATGAAATCACTTTGAACTATGTTTATTCAAAATTTTGAAATTTGGAAAGAACTGCCACAAACAATGAAAATTTTCTCTTCCAATTTTTAAATTCATTAATTTTGTGTTATATTCCACCACTTCAATCCAGTGAGAATTAAATTGCGTCATCAAAATTATTATTATTACTAAAGAATTACATTAAAATCCTACGAAATCGAATAAAACTAATTCCAACATCTACCAACCATATTATCAGGGAGATTACAAAAATCTAGTTATGGTTCGAAAGAATTAATACGGTTTTAGCTTGCAGATTAAAATATGTAATCTGAATAAATGGAATTAAAGTTTGTTAGAAAGAAAAGCATATGGCACTTTAAATTGTGTACATATGTATGTAACGTCTAAAGTCGTATTTACAGTTAAAATATTGCTACATCATCAAATGCTCCCTTTCGTAACGATCTAAAACTAACAAACGATAAATTTAGAGTTATTTGATTTCAACAAAAAAAAAATGGAAAAAGTTAATAGCTGACATAGCTTTAACCCAAAAAGTATTCAGTAAATTCCAAATAATGTTAAAATACTTGCGAAAATCTTCATATACATTAATGCGCATTATATCCGTACAAACTGGAAAGGAAAAAAAAAATAAGAAGAAAAATCAGATTGAATACCATAAACAATAAAGGATTTATAGAGTTGAGGAGAAACGGAAAGCGGTAAGATAAGCTTTAACGTAATCGTACCAGCACTAAAATAAATATCAATATAAATTGAACAAAATAAAATCGATTCACATTCACGATATACTGTAAAGCTTTATTTATATAGCTAATCCTTAATGCCTCTTAAAATTATTTGGAAATGGTTTTTTTTTGGAGAAGGTATAAGGAGGACTATCCAGGATGTAATATGAATATATGTACTTACTACTATACAACAAAAAGTAACATTTGATGTACGCGTACAATATAAATATTTTGCTGTACATAACATAGACTTAAAAGATCAGCCAATAAGAAGTAAGCTAACTAAAGTAAGTATACTGCACGTACTACCTACTGGATTTTTAATTCTTTTACGTTTAGAATATTTATATGCGTAATGTTTAATTTAATCATGTCATAGATTTTCTAGAATTTTTGGTTAACAGATCCATATACAGTAATTCCTCAATTTTTGCTCTCTTTTATTTTATTTTATCTTAACATTTATTTTCAGTTACAAATCCTTTACGTGCACATTTACATTTTACTTTACATCTTTACAACATATACGCATTTCGACAACCATGCTGCCATCACCAGTGTATATAAAATATTAACAACTAATTTCTAACCGGACGATATCATCTACTTTTATTTTTATTTACCGCAATTTTTATTTTTATTTTTAATATGTACTAACACTTATATACACTCATACAGAAGCAACGAAACATCATCTGTATCTCTGTTCATCACATTTGATTTGGTTGTTTGTGTATGAAATAATTCTCGTATGCTCGTTATAATTTCTCATCTGTTAAGGTAGTACTAGACTGGCCAACTAGCAAATTTTTGTCATTTTTCGTCTGCCAAACACGACAAAGAATTTAATGGCCAAATATATTTGACCGAAACTTTGACAAAAAAAATATTTAACAATACTCTTCCAAACATTTATTTGATTCTCAAAGTGTGTAAAAGAATGTAATCAATCTCTGTAAAATAAATTTGTCAAAGTTTTTCGTATTTGGTGTTTGACACTCTTGGAATTTCTATAATGCCAAACAATGTTAATAAAAATCTTTTTTAAAGCACCCGCATTTTCTTTGCTGTAATTTTTGTGTTTGTCTATTCTATATTGATAATTGTGAGGCCAAATTTAAAAACTAAACGTGAAAAATTACTACTAGAAAGTGGAAAGTGTCGTTAATTTAGATTCAAGTGTAGGAAGTTTTGTCCGGATTAACGAGATTCTACTGTATAAATATATATACATACTACAAAATAAAAACAGATATTTTCAATGCTTTTCTCAAACTAATCTATGCTTATCTTGCCAAAACTACGAGATAACCCCTTCTGTATTCTATTTACACAGGAAACAATAATAACTCTAAACGTTTTAGAAAATAATAACATTTTTGTAAGGGAATATTATTTGGCCAAAAAAATTTGTAAAAATTTTATTTAAATCTGTAAAATCTGTAAAATTGTAAAAATGTAATATAAATGGCTTTTACATTAATACTATAGAAATGAAAAATAAATTCGATTTTATGAATATTATGATAGAACCGAGTATTAAAGAACTTCATATGTAGTTGCTAGATTCATATACTTTTGTGGTTCAGTGTTTTCATTCACCAAACTGCTATAATACATAAATATAGAAAAATATTGAATGCAAATTTTTAATCATGTGTGCATGTGCAATAAATTTTAACACTCATACTAAACAACTGCAATAAAATACAAGAAAAATTGAAAACCATTATGTTAATAGGAATCAATATCAATTGGTTGATTTCAGAAGACATAACAAAAACGTTTTGGTTTTTTATATGAAATATTCATTTTCCAAAGAATTTGAATTGGATGGAACGATACATTGTACTGTAATCGAAATTAAATCGGAACATTATGGGCACTCAATTTATTTCTCCAGTGATATACGCTACTCCTAGTTATATACATATAGTTCTATGTATGTATGTAAAAAAATATAAAAAATCCTCCAAAAAATTGTAGCATCCATTTTCGATAACAAAAATAAGCTTTCGATCCTTTTTTACTCTTTTTGCTAGGCTCATATGAAAATAACATATTATGGATATGAAAAACAAAGGCTGGATATAAATATGGAGTATGAATTACACATCAGTGACGTGCATATTCAAATTCTTTGGATCCTTTTAATACAAAATGGAACAGAAATCCTGCTTAACTAGTAGTCACTCATTTAACATTTGTACTGTTTAGATAAAACCGTTGATAGCTTTGAAGTTAACAAAATGTCAAATTAGGAGTTTATTGACTTCCCAAAAATGTTCTTTTATTTAAAACAAGAAAAAACAAAAAGTTGTTCCAATAAAAAAAAAGTTTACTTAACAAGCTCCATAAATCTTCAATCAATCAGCTTAAAGAATGTCAGATTTCTTCTTGACTGCTGCAGATAAATCAAGAAATGTACAGTTTGTTGTCCTGACAGGACATTATTTACTAAACTGTCCTATGTATACCTACCTATCTATCTTTGAAGCTATACACATTATGGTAAAAAATTATACAACTCTATATATACAGAGAATACAGTCAAACCATACAAATATGGCCAATTCTTTCAAAATAATCTGAATCAAAAGAAAACTTTCGGTTTTCGGAACTCCACCATTTTATACGCTACTGCTGACGACGCCATAAGACGTATGAGCAAAAATTTTGTATACATTATATCATGGGTGTTGTATATGTATATGTAGCATATGTATTACAGGCAAAGAATAAGTAAGTAAATAAGCACAAAGCTTTTTTCATATGGAGGGGTTTGTGATCTCTGGTCTCGCGACATGAAAGGATAATCTTTTTATATCCACCCGGTATATAAAATGCATTATATTAGATATTTTCCTTTAAGAAAAAAAAAAAATATATGTAAAATAAAATGGCTTTATTTTTCACCACAGAAGAGACATCATGGGCTATGGGTAAACACAAAATACTTTTTTTTTCCTTTAGGGTAATATATCAATATTTATATTCACAAACAATGTATACATAAGTTATCAAGTAGCTATTCTTAACCGCTGGAAAAATATCCAAGACAATGAAAATGTTATCTAGAGAAGTTTTCGGTTCCTTCATTTTGTATATAAATAAGGGTGGAGTGATATTAGAATAGAGTATAAGAAAATTGATGTCAACTTTTGAACTTTAACCGAACTTTAAACGAAAACTAGAAAGGAGAGACATATATTTCAAAATAAGCCTTACGTATTTTTCTGTGAAAATTAAAAAGGAGAGCGTTGGCTTCGGATCAAATAAATTTTCCGTCCGGTACACTTTTTATGAGGGTGATTTTTTTATATTCCAAAAAATCCGTAATTATCGATAAAAGAGTTTTGCTCGGGTATATTGTGCTGACTATTTATGTTTGGTGGAACCGGTCTTAAATGAAAATAACAATTTTTCATTCGTATCCAATTTTGTTGTTGTTCAAAGGTGGAATTCATCGTGATATAAATAAACACTACTGAAGTATTCTTCCTTCCTTTTTTAATTTAAATTTAATTTTAAGATGAAGAAAAGCGTCTTTTTCTGAAATATTTAACGCTAATTGCGTAAGTAAATTGTATTTCTTATCAAGATTTTTTTCAAATAAGAACCTAATTCTTAAAGCTCTCCTTAAAATGTCTTTACCTTTACATTACAATCCATCTGTATGTCTTTTTCTAACACTGTTAAATGAAAATATATCCAAATACACTGTACTGTGTTAAAGATTGTCAGGATCTGACAGTAAATAGACGCAAAAGGATTATAAATAAGTACATAAAGAAACAGAATTTCACATTTCACAGAGTACACATCAGAATTGTCCCACCCTAATCCAAATGTTTCCCTGTATATATAAATATTGTTGCTTACAAATACATTTGTATAAGAATGCCGCACAGTATAAATGTCAGAAATTGATTCACAAAAAAAAAAAAAAAAAACTTTGTTGGCGTCTCGATGACTGTTATATCAAAATACGAGGGGAATCTTAAACGCCAATGGTTTCACATTTACGACATTATTTTTCTTGTCTCTACAAGTAAACATTTAATTATATTACATATGGATTTAATGGCACTCACCAATACCAAACATTTTCGTTATAAATCCGAAAATAGATTATAATTAAGATTTCTCAATGTATTTATATATGTACATAGTATACCATTCCCGACTCACTTCTATGGGCGATTGTATCTTTGTCGCCAGTTTTGAAGGACGAAATGTTTCGATTTCAAACAGGAAAAAAAAAATATTGTCTGCTCCGAGGCGGGACATTGTGGGAGTTGCATGTTTTTCAAGTTTCTTCTTTTTTTTTTGGTATTGATTGATATCTTTATATTTTAGAAGTAGGTATGTGAACCTTGTTGAATATCTCTGTATTGAAAGTTCTTTGGCAGATTTATTTGCTTTTGAACAACCAAAAGGAAAAAAAAAGTTTTAGATAACTGGTATGAGTTAGCTACACAATAAGCATAACATATTTGGTGGCGATGGTGTGAGTCTTTCTGTAGTTATTTGCAAACGAATAGAGATTTTGAATTTATTTAACTCTAACCCTTCATACATACCGACAAAGTAAAAAATTAATCTACTAATGCTTTATGTAATGTATATATATACATGTACCTGCACAATCTACTCTATTTCAGATTTATTGTACAAACTGCAAAATTCCTCAATTTAAAGATGTTTTAAATATATACATATTTACACAATGTCTGTACGAATAGTTTTTTACGCTACTTTATAAATATATTTTTTAATACTACAAACAGAATTTGCACACGAATTTGTGGTAAACTCAGTTATGCCAATTCGCAACCCTGTATGGCATCAAAGCGCCAATGGACTTCACTATAAGAACATTTAAACCAGCCATATTATAACGCTTAGATGTTATCCCAAAGGAATAATACTATTTGGTTAATACAGGGAATTTAGAAAGCGTATATATTTTATACTAAGTGGGAGTACAATAAATCTATTCTTGTGGTAAATGAAGTTCAAAGTATGACCATAACCAACTTCATATTTAATGCAAACATATGTTTGTATCTATATAGTGACTTGAATTTGAAAATTGTCCATAACAGTGGATTTGTGGTTGAGGTTATGGACTAAGATGGTAAAAGTTCGAATAGATATTTCGCCATGGGCAAGTTTTCTAAGACCTTTTTTCTTAAAACACTAATTTAAATGGGGGTGTTATTTATTCGTAGTATAGTTATATGGAATTGTTATCCCCAAATATACATTCACAAGCACAAAATATAAGTCAATATTTTAACAAAGCACTTTATCTCAGTATAGCACACACTATCCGCATTGTGAATAAATCTATGAAATTGCTTTGGGATTGACATGATATCATTTAACTTATGCACAATAAACAATAAAATATCTCATATGCATATATAAGAATCACATTTTAAATGTATAAAATGGAAATCAGTTGACTATAATAGCATATTTTCCTAATAATATCCCGATTAAATCATGAATAATTATTCATCTTTTTTGGACAATTTTCATAAATCACAAATACACATAATTGAGAAACTATTATGCTAACGATAAAACGTTTTTCTCATTTTATGGTTTTGCATAATAGATTTTCCAAAATTATATTAGGGATTTATTACTCTTCATATGAATGGTATATTTATGGTGCTCACTTACTACTTATATACAATATACATATGTAAGTATAAGGAGAAAATATTAATAAAAAAATTTGATTTTTTTATAAAAAATTGCCTCTGACTCAGTTAGCTTATTTACCATAATTCATTGTACATAATGTACATATTTAGTTACAAAGAAAAAAAATCACCAGCAGCTTATTGTTATGGGTGTTGTACTTATTAGCTTCTTCGATGTCAGAAGATATGCGACATAATGCGATTGTTTATTTGTATTATTTGAATTTTAAAATTTTGGTTTTTCTTCAATTTTTAAAAGTGGTTAAGATGTATACTTAAGGGTAAAATCTCTCATTAAGATTGTTTGAAAACAAAAAAATTATTATTATCTTGTAGCTATTAAGATTGGCATTATGGCGTGAACTAGAACTAATTGAATCAGCGAGTAATTATTAAAATGCCGACAACTCAAAATAAAAATTTATATTTTCCTCTACCAGCTTCTCAGTTTTTTGTTTAAAGAAAATTCTAGTTCTATCCAAGTTCACGATCAAATAACAAGTGTTCTAAACATGCATATGGTTAACATTTCAAGGCAATCTAAGCTTGCGTTTTTAGGTTATGATGTCCGACAGTTGAAAAAACATGGTTTTGAGAAAAACGCCTATTTTTTAAATTGCATTATATATGAAAAAGGTACATTTTACCTGGGTATCTCGTATTGTTTTATTACCTACAATGTCATTATTCTTGAGAATTAAGCAATGATACTTTGTAGATTTATTTTAGAGACTTTGTACTTTTAAAATATACATAAAACCAAAAATCGTTTTTTTTTTTATTTCAACGGAGTAAGGCCCCTTAAGTAGTGGAAACTCATTTTGGTTTAAAATTCATTATAAATGTAGCACAGTTTCAGTTCAGCAATTTGCACTTCCTTCATATTAAGTTTTACCTATCGGTGAAACTATAACAATCCAAACTTTTATATTTTAAGGAAGGAAAACTACTTCGAAACTTTTCCGTCCGCATAATAATACACAAGCTCAATAAAAGTTGGTTCATTAATAGCTAAAACTAAACTTGCGCGTTTTATATTAATTTGTTAACATATGTTTTGTTTTTTGTTTGTGGAAAATGTAAGATTACCTTAATTGTTGTGATTTTGCTAAGTAGAATTTTTGGTCGATGGTGTACAATGCAACTTCCAACTTTATACCTTTAGTAGTAGCTCGTAAGTAGAGCATCTTTTAAATAATAATAAGCAAAGAACAAACAATTTTCGTCGGATTTAAAAGTAAACAATATCTGTTTTGTAAATGGAAATTTTGATACAAGGAAACAACCACATTGCATAAATTATGTAAACTAAACAATTAACAAATAATTTTTAAGCAAAGACAAATATATACTTTGTTTTATATTATATGTATGTATGTATGTTTGTATGTATGTATATATGTAAGTATATTTATAAAGAGAGAAAGAGGAGATATGTATCTCTTTATATGGATATTTACATATTAATGAATTGTGCTAACACGAGCTGGTTTACGCAAAGAAACAAAACAAAAGTACTGTTTGGGGACAAATAGAATGACTTTCAAATTAAAAAAAAGCACATGCTAGGCACTTTCGCACTGCTGATATGGAGCCCAATTTTCAACAATAATGGGTGGTATACATATACAAATACATATATGGTTTTGTTTTAGCTAATTTAACATATTATTATCTATTCTCTTTTGGGAACATCCCTTTTGTTCTCCCCATCACCTCCCCCCTACATGGAATTTCATGTTATGTTACACTGAACTTTTTCTTTCCCCCTAAAACAAAATTAAATGAATCTATCTCTATAAATATGTATGTACGCCGACCTATGCCTACATTTTAGTACGTATCCATTGTTTTTCGGGATTAGGTTAAAGGAATATGTGTAGTATTTATATAAATACACACATTAGATATGTGCTAATGTTTTTACAGTAGAAATGAAATATATAAAAATTGAATTAACATTTTTAATTAGATCCCTCTTTTTTTTAGGGTTAAAAATGTCAGAAAAATTTACCTTAAATAAATTATTTAAAAAATAGAGATGGTATTTTAAAATTTTAGATAATGTCACATGTCTGATTACAAGACCATAAAAAGTATTCTGAACTTAAGGGTACGTGTGTCGTGTATTGAATATCATAACAAAATTAGGAATTTTTTTTCTTAATTAAATAGATTATAGGTATGTATGCTCATATGCTATAAAAAATAAATTAACTACGAAAAATTGTTCTTGAACTGTAAAAGGTTAATTATTTTAACTATTTTTTTTTTAAATTTCATTGAATTTTAAGAAATATCTTATAGAAGTAAACTCCTAATTTACTATAGAAAACTACACGCAAGTCATAGTGGAGTTCTATCCGAGCTTACAAAGCGAAATAGCCCTATGAGAAATTCTACATACATATCTATAAGAAGAATTTTAGTAGTCTTTTATACAGAAAACCTCCAAAAGATTAATTTGCTGTCATGTTTCTAAAATCTTCTCTAAAGTTCGGTTCTTGGTCATCAACCGCAGATATTTTTGTTTCATTTGAAAAGTGCGATTTTGAACACAAATTACGTCTTAGCCGGAAGATTTAAAAAACATATATGGTAAGTACAGTATAATGGTGAAAGGCTCATATTGATCTAGGAATTCGCGTTTAAATAAATGCCCCTCCGTCATCGTTTACTTCTTATAACCTAGATACTATAGTTCGTTAACACGACAACAACAAAAAAAGTTTTTAACTATGAACTTTAAATTGTTGGTAATTTTTTTTTTTACATGTTCACCGCTAAGTGTTTGGTAATTATTAATTAAGGCGTGAAAGCACTTTTCCGTACTTTTGAATTTCATTAATAAAGAATATTCACAAAGGAACAAAAAACAAATTTGTTGTTTTGTGACAGGAAGTAAAAAGGACTAACGTTCACGCTCATTTCCACTTTTTAAGCTTTATAGAGGAAACACTCATTTTTATTTTAGTCAACACTTTATTCAGAGATATATTTGCAATCAAAATTTTGTCCGAAATCACATCACTCCCGTTTTTATTTGTTTTTATAATTTATAATTAATATACTCGTACACAGAGATTACCTACACCAAAAAATTTGAAAGTAATTATTTTATTTTATGCAAAACTGTAGGATAAAGGTATTGTATTTTAAGTCAGATTTAATGTAATTTTAAAGCCAAATAAATTAACTTTTTTTTGGGTTAATTATTTAATCATTTTAAAACATTAATTTAGCACATTCCAAATATTGATTTCGTATATAACACAAATTATGCCTGCCTGCAGCCATGTCTGGTGTACCATTTATGTTTATAATTATATTATATCTATGGAGTGTGTATAAAACTTGAAACTTCATTAAGCTCTAACTTTTAGACTTCAGCGAAAATAAAATCAGATAAATTTAATGTATCGTACCTTAATTAAGACGGAAAAATATTACGGTATGCAAAAAGTTATTTAAAATATAAAAACTTTGGAATATTGCACAAATTTTCAGTTTGAGATGAGATTTTTTTTTTCTTTGTCTTTTGCGATAACGATTTGGAACTACGTAGGTAGAAGATTTTAAATTAGTTGAACCAATATATTATGGTTGTTTGTTTCTTCATGAAAGTAATTAATGCAAAGTCAATTAAAACGAGTAAAGAAGGAATAATTGGATACGTCGATTATAATATACCCGTATGAGTACTTGTTTGTTATATACGACTTTGTCCGTGTCTATTTTGTTTGTAAATTGAATTGAAAAACGCTAGAAATGATATAAAATTGATCGCAGCGCCGTAACGGAAAATCGTGAAACTTTTTGGTCTACTAATAAAATCTTCATTTTTTTTATTCTCTATAATTTTCGTTATATTCATTTTTTCCATAATTCAAATATTTTTCACATAAACCCTAGAAATTACATAAAATTAATACAGGTAGGTCGTGGAACTTTTTGAGTACATAGAGTATGTATTTTCATTTTTTTACTCACTATATTATTGTTGTCATATTCATTTTTTCTATATTCCGACTATCTTTCGAGTAAATAAATTGTTTATATCAAAATTATGTGCACACTATACCAGCTTCCTCTACATCTTGTCTGATTTGCTCCAAAAACAATAGAAATCTAACGCTAGAACTACATATTAAACGATCGATTCAGCTTTCTAGTTTCAGCTGTTTAGCCGGAATCTTGATCACAGACATGCATATTTCGACTTAGAATTTCACGAGAAAGACAATGGTATTTTTCTACGATGAATATCAAAGAGCGCTACAAACTCTGTACCAAAGTTATAATACCCTTTGATTAACATCATACGGGTATAAAAATATTTGAAATAAAGATATGGAACATTGAGTAAAAGTTCATTTTAACAATATATCATGACTAGTAGTCGTATCTAAATGAAGGTAGGAATTAATTGGTCTAAGTGAAATGTTGATTGACATAAATGAGGAAAAAAAATGTATATTAAAGAAGTTCAACCTATACGGATATTAAGCAGCTATTAACTTGAAAATTTTTTCTTAATAGAAAATGGTCTTAAAGAATATCCTTGTCTCTTCTACAATAATGTATATTTACCTAACTATGTATACCGTTAAAACACATAAATCTTTAACGAAATATTTGGGTATAGGGTAAAATGTCAAGCCGCTTATACCCAGAGAGACCTACCATACGCAAATCGAAATAGGCATTTTACGTACGAATAGGCTCTGTTCTGATTATTCTGATTTACCATTAATTTTATGGCAAACAGATATACAATTAAATTCAACTATATGATTCTATTTCACTGTATCTATTTAAGTATCTATGCTAAGATTAAGGAAAACACAATGTCAGAGTATAGGTACAGATATCTATCCATCTACATACCTTCCAATATCTCTATTGCATTGAATAGGCCCTAAACATACGTATGTATAACATAACCTAATTTATTTTTAAGATATATAAAACCATTATCTGGTTTACCGTTCGTTATATTGTTGGTTTTATCTCGTTCACCGAAGTGAAGAAATGAATTACTGCGGAGAAAATGTTAATCAAATTAGTTCAAAATATAGTTATTTGGGTAGGATAATATACGAAATAATTAACGTCATAATGGGTCAATAGAAAAAATTTTGTATTTGGCATTTAATGTATATGTTCCATTAGCACGGTATGTTTGAATGTTAATGAGAAGAAGAAGTTAAAAAGTGGTATGGAAGTTTTCACGCAAGACACGATATTGGCATGGGCGGGTAGCGTAAAAAAGGTTTTTCTTTTGTATATAACAAATGGGTAATCATGATCAAAATTTATACTTATATTACAGTCGAAACATAATAATATAAACTATTTTCAGAACTTATAACGTGGTTGTATAAGTAATCATTATTGTGAAAATCTTAAAGGAATCCATTTTCTAGGCAGTTACATAGGAAAACCAGATTTACATTTGCTGGTCAATTAACGTCAGCTCTCAAGTTTCGAAGTATCTACATACTACAGTTTCATTCAATGGTTTAATTGTCTTTTAACGATTGTTTTGTTGACACTTAGTTTTGGATTAGATTTATTCACAAAAAAAAGGATGCCTTAAATCAATATAGTTGCTATGATTTTTTATTTCGGAGTTATTCTGCACTATTCTATTCTCCTTTTTAATAAAAAAAAAATTTATGGTTTGTAGAGAACATGTTGGATGAAAGATGCTCGTTTAATCTACATTCTACTGTACATATAGATGAGGGGCTTGAGCCTAACAGGTTGGGTATTTCGAATTCATTATATTAAACACACTCCACAGCAAAAAGCGATAATCGGCGTGTTTTTATGTACTGAATTTTATAATATTTATCGAAATATGTGTGTATATATAATAATGGAAAGGAAGATGATAAACATCTAAAAACAGCCACCATACTCTTGACTTAGAAAACGAATTTTACTTTACAGCACGCTATAAACATGAATTAGGATACTATTTCGAACTTGAGGAAATGTTTTTCTCCCTATATATAATATAAATTTATATAAACACCTCTATAGACTTTAATATCGATAAAAGAACTATGTATGTAGGTATACTGATGCAGTATTATATAGGTAAGCCCTTTCTATGGAAAGAAATTGAAAACCGAAGTCATCAAAGACACCGGTTGATTTAAAATTATAGACACGTCTAAAACTGGTGAATTAAAATATCAGTCAAAAAGAAGTTTGATAGTGTACATATGTATAGGTATCGCTACATGAGCAATTGAGCATATAAACAAATACATATATATGTATTTTTAGCATATGAACAAATATGGAAATGGAAATTGTGTTATTTCACTCAATTCTCGAATTGTAATGAAGGAGCCCCTTTTTTTGACAAATAGTAATTCTATCAACGTTATTTACATAAAGTTGGAAATCTATAGTCTTTACAATTGAGAAAAACTTATCTGACAAAAAGTATGGTTCAGGAACAAAGAAAATGGCCGCTGTTGGCTCTTTTGGGAGAGAGAGTGCTTGACAAGTTGTGCAGAGGCAGCACAAAATTTTTATTGGGAGGATTATATGAACAAATAGTCTTAATAATTAATACAAAATGATTCTGTGTAGCCGAAATTTCAATCAAATGATTATGAATAGAATTACAAATATTAGAGCCTTAACAATGTGTCAGTACCCTAGTAAATAGTCAATCCAAGCTTTATCTAGATGTCTTTGTTTTGGAAACCTACCTAATTTATACGTTATTGTAACAATTCATTAAAACAACTCAAAATTAGTTTAACTCGAATAATAAGAAAAATGAAGAAAAAAACATGGGCGCATGACCACAAAATATTGAATGAGACGCCTTTATTATATAATTCGAAAAAAATAATCTCTGTTGACAGTTGCATCACTACAAAATCGTCGGTTTGCCTCTTTCAGCCTTTTAAGTATGAATGAAAATTACTTCCAATTCATTTATTGCATTCATTGTATTGGGATGCTAAATATTAAAACATTAATTTTAATATTTAATTTGAGATTCAATTTCTGGTTAGAAAATCATGCACCAATCTAATTCCATCAAATTAGGTAAGTTAAAATCTCTTAAATCTAACAACAACTCAAATGTTTCATATTCCCTCTTTAATATATTCCATTAATTAATATTCTAACATCGTACAATTGATATATTATTGACTCTGCGATAAATCATACGAAATTATTAGGTAGAGGTACTGCAAGATGTATTAAAGTTCAACGGAAAAGTTTCTTGTGTACGATGAAACGTGTCCATACAATTAAATGATTTAGATAAAAACTTTACGACGAAGTGGTCTGATATTATCAACATTTATACAATGAGTTGTCTTTACATAGGTACAAATTACGTAAACCATAACTTAGGTATAAGCATAATAAAGCTTTTAAAGCTTTAAAATAGCTTTACATTAAATTTTATTAATTAGTTAACCATGTGTATGCTCTCCTGTACTTCCATATAGGTATGCACGAGTGTGAAACGGAATGAGGTGAGAACACATATTTAGCATTATACTTAACATGATTAAACACATTACCCACGATGGTTAAAATGTTATTTTTGACTTTTGAAAATATTTAATTTGTGTAGGTTGTTTCTGTGCCATTTTTTTTGTTGTTGTTGCAAATTTATGATTATTTTTTGGTTATAATTAAATATTAAATTTTTTTTTTTTGTTTTTTTTTATAATTTTCATTACATTAAATGCCAGAGCTGGAAGTAATTTGATGACAATCTCTCTTAATTTAATCAAAATGTGACATATAACTTGCTACTTTTACAACTTATTTATACAACAACCAACGTTTAGACCAAATGAAAACTAATTAAACCACTGCTCCAGCTTGTTTAATTAAAACACATACATACCATTTTGAATTTGAAAATGTTCCACAGCTAATATCTATGTATATGTAAACTTAAAATGTTTATAAATATTCTTTACTTTACTCTTATATACCACAGATTGGTGTACATGTACGTACTCGTAACATACCAAGCAGCTTAGTAGGTAAGACACTAAGTTAAAGCATCGCACACATATTCACATTTATTTATTAATTAATTATGATAATCTATGTACATATTTTATAATTTATAGAAAGTTCTTATACTTACAAAATCACAAGCTCACTAGTTAAAGTTAAATATACTTGACAACGAGATTTAAGATTACAGACTTTAAACATAATCTATGTACTGTACTATGCATACATATGTATAATAAAATCGTTTTCTTGAAAAATGTACAAACATACATAAATCGATTGAGTTTCTTTAAAAAAAAATTATCTTTTCAAATATTTTAACTGGGAAATCTGAAACCATTACAATTTTTTTTTGCATTTGCTAAGTAATAAAAAACTTAAGAAAATGGATTTGGTTAAAACTTTAGCGTTAAAATAATTTTTCCTAAATAAACACCTATAAATTATTCTAAACGTAAAATGTAATTTATTTTTGGTGGATATCCTATGAATTTAGGAACCTAATTACGTGAAACTTATCTTAGATAATAAAACCACATAACTTATGGCTTCAAATAACTAATCATATACTATGTATATATTTCAGTTACCTATACGTTTTAAAAAAAATTCCTAAATATATAATTTACAATATCTACCTATAATGAACGCCTGTAGTCGCAGGCTATTAGTAGTCACAGGCTGTTAGTAGCCACAGAAAAGTTAGTCAAATATTATTTAATTAATTTTTAAAATTTTTATTTAATTCTCCTGCAACATGCTTATGCAATAAGGGACATATTCTCGACCAAAAACTACCTAATTTCAAATTTAGATTACTTGATGTCGCTTGTTCCTTAATTTACCCCTTTTTGTGACTGAATTTATACAATACACGTATCTCTAGTTACCGATACAATTTTAATTTCATCGAGCTATAGTTAGAAGCATTGCTACCTACAACTCTACACTTACAATTCTCCATCTTTCCCAATGTAGATAATATATTATTTATGTCAACTGTAATTTTTCTAATTTTCGTTCAATTAAGATTTTCCTAACATTGATTTAGCAATTTCGGTTACTCTAATTTATCATTCTCAAACCAATCTGCTATAAGGAGAAAAAAAAACAATGAAAGAAAGTTCTTTTTGCGAAAACTTCGAAATTAATTACAATTTTCTTGACCCTTTTTCTTAAAAAATTAACAAATTACTTTATCAAAATATACGATTCCAGAAGTTTACAGAACAGCAAACGCAATAAAAATATTTAAAGCATTATGACATAATACGAAAACAACTTCTTACCAATCTAACGGCAAAAAATGTGTATATTTTGCTGAATCCTTTTCTCGATTTATTCGACTATAAAGAAAAAAAAATAGCATTCCCAGCTATATTATGTATGTTCACATCATACTTGTATTATTAAATAAGGAAAGACATTTTCTGTAAGTAATCCCATTGGGACCTTAATTTATCCTGTTATCTAAGAATCGCCCATATAACCAGTTTATTTTCAGTGTTGCTATTAGGTACAAACATTTATTATCACTTAACATTCTCAATATCCTCTGGATTAAAGGAACATACTTTTGTTACAATTTATGCTTTAGAATCTAGTAAGTATATAGTGTATACTAGGTAAATTGTGAATATATATGTATAGAACTCAACTGACACACATATCTTGAATTTGTTGACTTGGAAAGCTGAAATGGTTTCATGCGATAATCAAAATTGATACTTATGTTCATGCAAAACCTTCGTACCTACAAAAGTCATTCTACAATATAGAATGGTACAAAGAATTGGCAGGAATTTGCCTTTGGAAACTTAATACCCATAGAGAGTTTTTGTGTTAAAATATATATGTGTGGGTATAAGTTCAGTAATGTTAAATTCTCTATCTATACCAGGCATCGGCAACCTTTTTTCGGCTGCGGGTTAAAATTATCGAAAATGTATTTTATTTTTTTAACATCTCTCACTGTCATACTCATACTGTTAAAAGGAAACGGGTTTAACAGTTTAAAAATTTGTAATGCGCAAAAGCGTTTTCTTGTACGGTACGTAAATGTCAGAAACCGTAATTAGAATTTAGATGGGTGATCAGCAAGTGGGGAGGGCTCCTATAATTCGGCTTCAGGTTGCACACAATCAGAGAGACCAGCCGACCAATAGAAGTCCTGATCGTGCTTCTGCTCTTGTTTACATCTAACTTCGTCGTTAACGTGAATAAACGCTCGTCGAGTAATAATGAGATTGGTTCTGAAAATATCGCTGTAATTTCATTTCTGCAACAGTGTAATCAAACCAAAATGATAATCTATTAATTATATTTTCTCAAAGTGTTTGTTTCATAATGATTATGTTTCATAATTTATTTTTACATAATATACTTTCTTGGCGGAACTCAAGTGGGTCACTTGAAATTATTAAATGGGTTACATGGTGACTCGCGGGTTATAGGTTACCGATGCCTGATCTATACCTTTTGTCGATTATGGACATCAAAAGTAATGTAGAATTTGGAAAGTTAAGAACAGAAAATAGATAATAAGTAAGAATGGAATCTATTAAATGGTTGACAATACAGAATGGATATAAATGAAGTATGTATAGAGTTAAGTCATTTGTTTGAAGTCTATATAATACTCGTATACAATTTAATAACCTACCATCAACGAGAATAAATAATACCAAGAAACAACTTCTAACTTCTAACTATGTACCTACATGATATTTAAAAGAGTTATCAAAGTGATATAAATAATATTATTATCATCTGAGACTTCTAACGCAAGAGATTTATATTTATTATAATTCAAATCAAATAACATCATTCATGTTTATTTTTATCGGTAAACAAAAAATATATTTATACGGAAATAGTTTTGTCAGAACATCAAGATGCCTATATATTGTTTTAGCATCTTAGTGGCGCCAGATATACCATTTCATAAGTAATATTAAAAAGTAAATATACAGTAAAAATATTTACTAAAGAATTAAATTGCCATTAAAGATCTTTTGCTATAAAAATGTGAATCGATTAGAATGTAGCATAATATCATTTCCATTAGACCGTTTGTCGTTCCATGAGGCCATCCACAAAGAGTCGCCATCGCGTTCGTTGCCAAAGCTTTCACTTTCGTCCATTCTTTTCCTTCTTAATTAGGTTCGGCGATTACAGTGTGCGGCGCCACATTTTTCAGGGTCGTCGTTTTTTGCGTGCACCTTGAGAATTTCACTCTAGAGCTTCGCGTGCAATCCCTAGGTTCTCGAAGTGTATATCCGATCCAGTTCCATTTTTTTCGACGAATCTGAGCATCAATCTTCTCCATATTTGTGATTCTCCTTTGTTCTTAATTTCAAACCCTGTCTGAGCAAATCACACCTGAAGTTTCTAGAGAATGTAGCAAATATGTAA
The DNA here is from genome assembly GCA_026745375.1 of Platyura marginata. Taxonomy (NCBI): domain Eukaryota; kingdom Metazoa; phylum Arthropoda; class Insecta; order Diptera; family Keroplatidae; genus Platyura; species Platyura marginata. The sequence goes on from JANSTT010001007.1 coordinate 86,389, forward strand.
GTAAAATTTGTTTACTGAGTATTGTTTGCAGTAATACAGTTTTTACAAACAATATCCATTCCTTATTATGCTGCTTAAAATCGGTTCAAATAAAAACATAATTTTTATTTCTTAAATCAGACTTATTGCCTGATATAAGTTCAGGTCGTTAGAATAAAAGGTTAGTTTTTCTCGCGTACCGAGTATCGCCTTTATTAAAATTAAGTGGAGGTGGTATGGAATCCACTTTAATCTGAAGGTCATTGGATTTGTTTTATTCATCAATTCAAGGACTATGATTAATGATTCTTCAAATATTTGAAATTCTTCTCGTCAATTTATTATTCTTCTTCTTCTTCTTTAATTTTTTTAGAAATAAATATGTACATTCCATAGACGAATAGTAGAGAAAGAAATCTTCATAGATCAAAAGATAATAAAATTAAAAAGTATCCGGAGGAAAAAAAAGATAATATAAGATTTTAGAAAAAGGAGTAAAGTAAAAAAAATTGGATTTAAGAAAAGTAAATGTAAAGTTTATAGTACCGGCACTGGTAAATTTTATTATTAATGTAGGGTATACCTGGTTGAAAGGCAAGGCGATTACCGACACCCACGGCTCGGTTTGAAAAATTTATATATGTATATTTTTTGTACGCATTTCGCCAACTCGATAAAATGTCTTATTTATGTTACCTATTTAACAAGCAACACCTTTCACGAGCATTATGCTTTCAGAAAAAGGCAATCTGGTAAATTATAGTAGAAGTTGCAATTTTACTTCGTAATTTATTAATTCTGTTGTATATATGGATATAGGAAGATATTAAAGACATAAATTTTTGTAAAACATCTTTATTTGAAAAGAAAAAAATTCCCTGAAGGGGAACAAGCGACAACGATATTACATTTTTCACCGGAAAATTCAATATCATGTTGGGGAATAATAGTAAAAGCATATATGCACATATGTATTGAGAGTATAGTCGATATATGGGTATAATCAAGTTGTTGTCTGGAAGTTTTCTGTGTCAAAAAAGTCCACAGAGAGGCAATCTACTTCCTATACATACACATACATAATATATATTTTGAAAGTTACGTATGTAGGTACTTATATACGCTGATTAGTAATTATCGTAAATTATACAGCTTTTGGATTTTTTGGTAGCTTTTTGAATAGCTCAGCAGTTTCATCATGGAATCAAAAGCTTTAAAGAACAAAATTGAATTTTTGAGAAAAAAAAAACATTGCTAAAATAAAGAAATATTGGATAGAAGTACAAAGATTTTGAATAAATTGCATTAGATAAACCTTTTCAAGAAACTTTTTGCGATATCTACATGCCGTCCACACACACAAAAATATTCCCAGAACAACCATTTTATCTCATCAGGATTAGAGTACTTAAAAAGACGTAAGTTTAACTCACAGCCAGTTAATTATTTGAAATTATTTGTCTTGATAATTTGATTCAGTTTAGACAATAGAAATTGTTTGGTGAAAAAGAATTCCCGAAACTCAAATATTATTCCAGATAACCCCAGATGTCAAAAACCAAATTTGAAACAATAAGTTGAAGAGAAGAGTGAAATGTAAGAAGTAACATAAATTATTCTAAATTTTATTAATAAGACGCATGACAAATTTTTGCATATCGTCGGCTACACTCGAAAAATGGGTAAGTCCAGAAAAGCAAATTTTACAGGAAACGATAAAAACCGTTTAACTTCTTAGGTGTAATTTATAGGTAGACATAATGTTAGAAAAAAATGGTTGAATTTAAGAGGCAAATCATACGAAATAAAGTTTTACTATAATTTAACTACTGATTCTAAAAATAATGCACTTACACTATTTTCGGTGTTCATTTGTTGCAAATTTGTTTTTTTTCTGATGGAGTTATCTTATTTTCGTCGTTTTTTTGAGCGACAAAATGCATCTACATGGAGGTTTCAGGGTC